>JACTAT010000027.1:250265-329880 GCA_014526335.1 Chrysaora quinquecirrha
TTATCTCGGAAGTTTATTTCAGTTAGGTTCAGTGTGAGGGTTGCTTACTGTTCTCCAGCGACGTCTGTACTGCATTGCACCTGCTAGCTTGCTTTAATTTAGCATAGACACAGCTGTCTTTTACGATGAAATGGTCATTAAAAATGAAATGCTTTTTTGCTTCCTGTCTCTTGCTAATTTGTGACGAATTTAGGCCATTAGGCCAAAACAATCGCTGTTCACTCTATGATACACGAGAGTTCCATGAAGATAGAGATTCTGCAGGGATTTCTTGCAAAAACAATAGGCTTGTCTTGAGATATATATAAAGGATGGTTTTCTTATCTTTAACGACTTCTCATTAACAAACTTACCTGGTTTATATCAGTGTACCAGACTGTTCTCTTCTCTTTGTCTTCATCACAAGTAATCTCGTCTTAACTACCTATCAATCTATCTCTGACTGATCTGTGATGACATGAAAACCTGCCCTTATTCAACCAGTGGCGTAGATAGAGGGGGGTCAGGGGGGGCGAAAAACCCCCCTGTAAAGCTAAACAGCCGTTTTGTCGGAAAATTACTGATCTTGTCGGAAAATAATATAGTTTTCTATTTCTAGTATCTAAGTGTAACATTTTGAAAGGAAATACTTGTATAACAACAATATTCTCGACACAATGATTAAACGTCTTTTTTTTAT
The DNA here is from genome assembly GCA_014526335.1 of Chrysaora quinquecirrha. Classification (NCBI taxonomy): domain Eukaryota; kingdom Metazoa; phylum Cnidaria; class Scyphozoa; order Semaeostomeae; family Pelagiidae; genus Chrysaora; species Chrysaora quinquecirrha. The sequence goes on from JACTAT010000027.1 coordinate 250,945, forward strand.
AAGGAACCTTTGCTCTGAGTTGAGGCTGGAGTTCCTTAATTTTTCAACAAAATGAGGCTGAAAGTTCCTTATACTGTTCCTTGTCGTGGGATGTGTATAAATACTAATTTTTACCGCAAATTCATAGAAACTTTTCTTCATTTCTAACTTTAAATATAAATGGAGCCTTCTGGGGAAGAACGATGGGAAATATATTGTACTTTTGTTTCTTGTCGTACATATCGTCTTGTTCCTTAAAAAAGAGTTTCTTAGTTTTTCATCCGAGCTTCGACAGTTCCTTAAAGTTCCTTAATTTTTTGGGGATTTTCAGCCTCGAGTTCCTTATAAAGATGTTCCTTATAAAAAAAAAAACCTGTACAGATTTAGAAGCACGGTTTAGCAACAGAACGGTAGGGGTTCTGAAAGCGCTACAATGCATATCTCCTGCAAACATCATATCAGAGAAATCATCAAGCAAGTCACCAGCGGAATCTGATTTCAAAGATCTCTCCACCCTGATGCAATTCTACGAAAAGGATCTTTCCTCTAAAGATTCGGTGTCTTGAGAATATCAGAATCTTTTCCTGGTTTTGAATACTTGGGAATTCGATGAAGGTGAAGCTGTTCCAAGAGATCACGAAGATTTGCTTCAGTTCCTGCATAAATTCAATCTCATGTCGTCTTCCGAGAATATAGCGACGTTGTTGCGATTAGCCCTCACCCTTCCAGTATCATCGGCCCATGATGAAAGAGCATTTAGTTGCTTGAAGCGAGTCAAAACGTACTTGAGAAGTACAATGTCCGAGGATCGACTTTCTAATCTTGCTTGCATCTCGATCAATAGAGAAACTGTGGCTAAAATTCATCTGAGAGATTTGCAACTGCCCTTTTTAAAAGATAAAACCCGAAAAATCTTTAAATAACTATAATTTTGACACTTTACTTTGAATTAATAATGACAAGAGTTTATCTTCTGTTTACGTTCAGTTCTAGTAGCTGATGTCTTTATGTTATATCCTTAGTCTTGAAGAAATAAAAATGCGGATAAATTTTTGTCGGAAAATCTGAGTTTCTCGCCCCCCCTATACAATTTCCTATCTACGCCACTGTATTCAACTGGTATGTAGTTACGTTCGATTACGTTGTAAGACGATTTGTGACTGAAATTCACTTGATATATTAGTCACTTGTTTGTTAACAACTTGTCCGAGCAGTAACACGGATTTCTCTTATTTGGCTATCGTCAATGACGCGATTCAATAACTACCTCACGTGTAAGCGAAATACCTCCAATGAATGGAAAATTTAATTAAAAATACCATGTATTGAGCGGTTTTTATGTCACCTGTGGCTTAGACGTACCGGTGGCTGCGCTTTAGCTTTCCTTGTTACAAGCACTGCTTCTTGCCTTGCATGGCATCCTCAATATTACTGTCACTCAAATCAGCATACAAAATTTTGTTAGTCTATCTGTTGTTTCTCCATTCTTTGAGTTTGCTGTCAACGTCAACTGATTTTTGAAGAGTTTCTAGCTATATAAGGAACCCCGATGGACTAATTTGCAATTAAATTATGGGTTTGGTGACACATTAACCACTTTTGATTAACTACATGAAGTGCGCAGCCGCAGTGTGCACCTGTTTGAGTTGTTTTATGGTATGGTATTTCAAGCTACTGTTCGTTGACAATCCTTTCAAATCGGCATTTATTTACTGTACTGCAGAAAAAACGTTCTTCATACTATACTATACTACTAAACTACACTTTTTTCAATAAGCAACTGGACTCAGTCCAGCCCTCAAGAGTTGCTTAACTTTTATTTTGGCTCTTTTCTGGCTTCTCGATGTAATTGAAAAGTTTGCTAGTATGTACTGTATAATGAAAGCTATTTCACCAAAAGTTCAGCACTAGTTGCTTATAGACCAGTTGCTTATTAAAAAAAGTGTACTGCTGTATGCTGTACTGTACTATACTGTACTGTACTATACTATACTATACTATACTATACTATACTATACTATACTATATTATACTTTACTATACTATAGCCACATTATTCTGAAATTCCGCCTTGCAACTTCTATTTCATTTGGTGCTTCGTTCAGTTTTCGTTACTACCTGCCTTCAATTAGCGCTGTTATTGTTTATTCATCAGGTGTTCCCAACAATGCCTATTTAATGTTTACTTGTTCACAATATAATTTGGTTTTTTTAACGTCAATCTGATACCGGCATTTGAGAAGAATATACATTGGTAGCTATTTTTATTCGTGTTTGATTGTACCCGCTTGTACCTAATTGAGAAATTTACCAAAATTAAAATGCTTTACATAGTGTTCTAGTTTGTCAGGACCTTTTAGTGGCTAACGTTGTCTAGAACGTAGGGTTATTAGATGATTTCTAGTTGGTTGACACTAGTTGTCGCTTTACTACTCCGATAGCCTGTCCTTCGATACCATCTTGCTTAGACCATTTAGGCCATCCAATTCAATTTTGTTTCGTAAATGATTGTTGTCACTGTATCAGGTTTTTTTCGCTCAAAGTTTAGCCTGAATGCAGACTTTGGTTGGTAGCTGGGGAGGAGAAAGAGAATCTACTCAATGTTGAGCTATGCAACGAGCCTATGGAAAAGCGAAAATTTTCTGCTGTTCATGTTCTATGTTTCGCCAGCTTCCTGAAATGTGTAACAACCATGTCGAACACTATCCAAACTTAACTGTCTTCGGGACATAGTCTCCATTAGTCTCCAGCCTTCCACTTTCAACTTAATCTTGATTTTCTTTATTTTAAGATAAGCTACTAATTATTAATAATTTTGTGTATTAGTTTATTTGTGAAAAACTAACTTGAAGAACATCACACAATAAATTTTGACCTGTGTAACTTTCACGCCCAAATTCTTGCTTGCCTTATGTGCAGTACAGCGGTGGTTGTGCAGTACAGCGGAGGAATATCATCCCACCGCTGTACTGAACATTCACCGCTGTACTGATGGTATCCCTCCGCGGTACTGATGGTATCCCTCCGCTGTACTGATAATATCCCTCCGCTGTACTGTACAACCACCGCTGTACTGCACAACCACCACTGTACTGCACAACCACCGCTGTACTGCACATACGTTATCCGGGGTGAGTCTCTCTCGAACTTCAAACCGAGAATCTCTCGAAATCTGTGAAGCCCTGCCGTTTTCAGAAGAATGGTTTCGAAAAACACGCATTCCGAAACGAGAGACTACGGAAAAGAATTGGCTTAGAACACAATCCTAGACTTGCTTTAGACTTAGACTACATGAGTCGTAGTTTTCGCTGTCTTCACCTCAATTCAATTCACTGAGAGAAATGTTAAGTCAAAAATAGTTGTTGCTGTTGTTGTTGCGAATCTACGACTTTTGTAGTGAGTCTACTTTAGAATTGACTTGCTTTCCAGCTTCCCAAGTCCCTAACTTTCGCCCTCATCGAATTGAATTAATGCTGTTGTTGTTCGCTTCAGTTTGAATGCCCAGCAATGCAATTCAATAGCCATAACTGCGACGCAGGTAGTAAGCCTAACAAACGTCGTATACTCTAAATTTACAACATTGCATTGTAGGAATTCCTGCTATTGTCGTTGGTGGATCACTGTTACTCATTGTATTCAAAAAAGTCAAAATTACGTCTTGGTGAGTATATCTCATAATTTACTTTTATAATCATCTTTTCTTTTTTAAGCTGTATTAGATGGATGTAATATCCAGGTAACATTGACGAATAGATAACAATTCCGAGGGGGTTTTAGGGTTATCAAAACCCGGGAACCCGGCCGAAATTTGGGACAAGCCCGATAACCCGGATGAACTTAGTTTCAACAACTGTTTTCAGAATTTTAAACATTGATATTCTTTGTGAGGTTTACAGTAAAACCTGAAAACCCGCACATTTTTACCACAATACCCGAAACCCGACCGAGCAAGAGAAATGGCAAAACCCGTTGCCCGTTAAGTATACTTGACCCGAAATCCCGCACAATTTTTTTTAAAAACCTGAAAGCCGAGGGCAAAATCGGGCAAACCCGCAACCTGCGACATCCCGAAGCCCCCCTCAATACCCCGTTGACACGTAACAAATTATCGGGAGAGCTATCCGGATAGCTCTTTATGGACTCTTCGAAACAATCGTACGAGATTCCTTTTAGAACCAAAGGACTCTCGCAAGATTCCTACAAAAACAATAGAGATTCCAGTTGAGAGTGTACGGGATTCCAAAGAGTGAATTGCCCCTCGATAAATTCTATCCACTTCGAGAGGGGATTGCTACTGTACTACACGTTTTTTTATAAGAAAGTGGTTTATAAGAAAGTAGTGCTCAACATCTTAAAAAGTTAAGAAAGTTCAATACTGGATTCTTGAAACTTAAGAAAGTCCTGTTTTATACTTTCACTCCTAATGTTCTGGGTTTTACTTTCGCTCTTCTGTTCAGTCGCTCTTCTCGCTATTAAACGAGTCTAATGATTATTTTCTTTGAAAAACGTGGTATTTGTGCAATGTATACAGTGTCTTAAACTGTGCATTCTTAGAAATACTGCATTCCAAAATTTTTGCTAAGAAAGTCACAAGAAAGTTTTGTTGCTGAAAACATGAAACATCTAAGAAAGTTTCAATACTGGCCCAAAAAACTTTCTTATCAAGAAAAACATGTAGCCAGAGAGGCGAAGGACGTACCGTGTAAACACTCTTCGGGACTCGCATTGTAGGGAGGTGACAAATTAACGAATCTTGAATCTCCTCGAGTCCCATCTATCATATCCCCTATCTTCACCAGTTCGGAAATCATTACGTCATACCATAGACATGGTCATATGTTCCTTCAGTATCTCAAGTTTCCTTTGTCGGGAAAATGGGTGCATTTTATATGATATAAATAGATTTTTAGGCCCATGTATTCCCCATTCCGTAGTCATCATATTTTGTTTTCCTTTCTCCATTTTTTGATTCCTTGGTTGCCTAATTCCATTCAACCATTCCATTTCTCTTGGGTCTTGCGTCCAAATGTTCCTACTTTTCTGGTCATTACATTCCAGATCTATTTAGCGGGGATCAAAAAAACCGGGGGGGGGTTGGAATTTGTTTTAAAATTTTGTTGGCAAACTGCTAAAACGCAGTGCAAACAGGCCTTACACAGTATTTATAGGCTTTGGCAATCCATAGTTCTAACAAAGAAATAGATTGTATAAGTGAAATTTCATACAAAGAAAGTCACTGTAAAACTAGCCGTTAACATCGTTAAGGGAATGCTGATCCGGGGTAGAATGCAAGTATTGCAGGAGACTGCCACGAGTATATGGAAATGAAAAGTAGGCCTAGGCCTAGCAAGAAGGTACCTAAGACTATTGTTATGTCAGCGCCAGCACAGCTAAATTTTCCAAACTTATAAAGGTTTTTTATTTGGGTTGTTATTCTCAATTTTAGGTGTTGGATTGATTTCTCATCATACACTCATTTTCTTCTCACTGGAGTTCCTGCTTTTGCCCTCTTTGTTGTAAGTACTTTCGTTTATACATCCGGCTGCATTAAACCCAGAGATGACTCCGAAAAATAATAAGATTCATCTCGATTCCGCCTTAGGCATTTGTTTCGGTCTGTTTCTGAAGTTTATACTCCGAGGAGTTTCAGACGAAAAGAGCTTTTTTAAGTAGACGCAGTTTTTTATAAGCAACCGCTTATAAGCAACCAAGATGTAGAAGGCCTAAAACTTTAAGCAACGTATAGTACCACAGGAGAAAAACCTAAGCAAAATTATAGATTTTAAATAAATTATATCACTGCAAGCAACCGAGGATTGATCAAAATAGAAGCTTTCTCCATTCATTTGCCGTCTAAACTCGCATATCAACCGAGTGTTACTCATTACGTGAAGCATTTTATTGAGGGGTTTCCGTTTAACTTTCAATACAAAGTCTCTATATGATAACAATTGCATGGTACTTCTTTACTGATGTTATCTATAGTATTTCTTTGCTGTGCTCCAAATTGTGCTGTTTTTCTAGCCTCTGTACTATTCTTAGGGCAAAAAATATACAATTAAAATTAAGCAACTACTAAGCAAATTTGCTACTAAAAGGTGGCCATAAGAGGTCCAAAAATAAGCAACTTTTTGAACTAGACTCGAGTGAAGTTGCTTACAAAAAAAACTGCGTATATGTTGTTTCCGCTGTTTATCGCAATTGAAGTTCTGTACATCTCAAAATGACTTTTCTTTGCAGGTTACACTCATCTTCTATGGCTTAATTTGCTCATCTTTGAAGAAGAATAATGATCTGTTGAACCCTTTCGTTCAGAGATACACCAAGTAATTTAGATAGTTTTATTTTTTTCATTTTTACTTCAATGCATAGATGACTTTGAGAACAGTTTTTCATCATCATAGTCATCATCATCATCATAATCATCATAGTCATCGTCATCATTATCATCATCGTCATCATCATCATCATCATCATCATGGTCAGGTCAGGTCAGGTCAGGTCAGGTCAAGTCAAGTCAAGTCAAGTCAAGTCAAATCAAGTCAAGTCAAGTTAAGTCAAGACAAATCAAGTCAAGTCAAGTCAAGTCAAGTCAAGACAAATCAAGTCAAGTAAATTAAAGTTAAATCAAGTAAAACTAGGTAAAGTCATTTGCATACCATGAACATCAAGCTCAACCAATTTCGTTTCTGAGCCCTCTGAATTTAGTACATTACAAAAATAATTTCCTCTGTCGTTCCAAGTAACATTTCTAATCAGGAGAGATCCATTACTCAACATAATGAAACTATCTCCATGAAGTATTCTTCCCCCGTGCGTCAGTGGAGCTTCTACACTCCAAGCAAACAAAGACGGGGGATCACTGACAAATCCACAACTTCCCTTGGCTCTTTGAAATGGGGCATCAGGGGTACAACGCCTAAAAAGAAAAACACAAAAAATAAGAAATTTAACGAAGATAGATAGTTTTAAATTTGCGTTATTTATAGGACAAGTTCGTACTGAAATACACTCTTTTTTATAAGAATACTATAAATTTTGCCCAACCTCAATATTCTTAAGCAATTTCGTTTTGAGTCTGAGTATATTCTTAAAGTATTCTTATTTTTCCAAACCTGATATGGTTTCAGGGGAACATAGTTTAAAGAAAAGCTATCTCATTACGAGGAAATGGTAGACCGCAAGAAAAATTCAACTATTATAACAATAAGAATGTTGTTTAACAATCATGAAGTTTCGTTTTAACATTGCAAAACAGGCAACTGCTGAAAAATGAGACACAAATATGCGAGCTGAGGCTGAGCAATATTCTTACAATATTCTTAAAAATTGGATGATTCTGAGCCTCAATATTCTTATAAACAATATTCTTATAAACAAAAAGAGTGTATACTGTCTCAAACTTGTGTATTTTAACTGTTCATAACTTTGAAGAAAATGGCTTATGTTGAGTGTTTCGAGTCTGAATACTTAGTTTAGTTTGATGGTGCGTTTGAATGCATCTGTCAATTATTTGAGCATTTCTTTTTCCAGGATTGCTTTATGGCTCTCACCAGTTTTGCTGATACTTCATGTAATGACGATTCTTGCCCTTGCTGCTTTCTTGAGCTTCAATCAGCGTTACATTTGCCATTACATCCTTGGTGCCCTGTATGGTGTTGAGGTGGATATATTAAAAATTTTAATTGCGTTTTATATCTTCAATTATTGTCGATTTGCCTGCGTTCAAGCAATGTTTGAACGCTTGGCCCTGTTACAAAACTTTGCTTGACTCAGAATTCGTTGCGCGATGTTTTTGACTTTTTTCCTTGGCGCAAGCAAAAATTGTTTGACAAGCGTTGTTTTGCGACGTGGCCAAACGGTAAAACATTTTGCTTGACAAGCGAAGTTCAAATGTTTGGAAATTACTGTCTCAATGTATTTTTTATATAAGCACAAACAATCACGCTCGAGTACAATGATCAACTAGTCAAATATATCAACTAAAATTCATTAAAAATGGTTGATCGTTTGGCCAGGGTCTTACTGATCAAATTCGCAATCATCAGCGTCCCAAAGCAATCATCAGAAATAGAAACATGACTCCTTAAGAACGAAATTTTTACGTAATGCGTCTAATCCAACGTTACGTTAGGCCCTGGCCGTAAAATCAAACATTTTGGTCAAGCATTGGAGATTTCCTTTACAGGCAATGTTTGACCGTCTGGCCACATCGCAAAACATTGCTTGACAAGAAGAATTCGCTCAACAATGTTTTGAAAAACGTCTAAAACATTTTATGCTTGTATCAAGCATAAAATGTAACGTGGCCAAAGGACAAGAAACAAATTGCAAATGTTTGACCAACAGTGTTTGATCGTTTGGTCAGGGCATTACAATTTAATGATTAACGATATAACTCAGCTGTTATCAAAGTGAAACTTTGCTGAGCTGGAGATACAAACTACAGTAGTTATTCAATTATCCGACCCCTCGTTTAACCGGACTTCGATTATCCGGTCCGTCAAAAATGTTCAACTACGAAATCATTATTCAGCGAATATTCTGTCTTTCTCTGCACAAAGCAACTGAATATCGAAATGTTACGCAGAAATAATCACAGAATCACTCTGAAACCTGAAATATTTTTGAATACTGAGAATATTTTGTTTGAAAATAATTTTAAAAACTACTCTTGTTAGTTGGTAACTGATTTTTGTTTTGATCACATATTTTCGATTTTCCGGAATTTGGATTATCCGCATACATTTTGAAAATCTCGTGTACCGAGCAGGCCGGATAATCGAATAACTACTATAGTTCCTTTCATCGTCTTCTATCAACTTAGTGAAGGTGACCTCGTTGGCTAATGGAGCTGTTTAGATCATTGTGCCAGGAGCTGAGGTCGGGGTCCGAGCCTCGCCATGACAGCATTACAGCCAGGGTTGAGGTCCCGCTGGTTCATCTCTCCTGAAATCCTAGTAACTGCCACCATTAAAGACACCATTTCATTCACTTTCACCTTTGCCTGTTGCCAAAAAATACTGCTATACGGCAGGCCTTATTTTAAGGCTCAGTGATAACCAATTTGTGCAGTGATAAAATAAAATTGTGCAGTGGTAAATGGAAAAATGTGCAGTAATAAATTGATCTTGCAAAAAAGTAAGCCATTTAAGTATACAAGAGAAAATGTCAGAAAGAAACTGATCAAGCTAATCCGAAAGAAGCATCCAGTGAGAGTGATTTGCGACTTGCTGTATAAATAGCATTTTTCCTGGCTTTCTCTCCCGGGGGGGGGGGGGTGGGGGGTACTTTAATGTATCCATGATTAGACGTGAATCTGGACTTTGACAAAAGACCCATTTGTATGATAAGATTTTCAAGGATTTCTGACCCATTTGCATGAAAATCGGGAAATTTCAAACCCTTGTGTATGATTTTGGTTGATTTTAAAACCCTTTTACAGTGCTAGAATTCACGAAAAGTTTCGCAAAATCTAATCTGAAGGCGATTCTTTGCAATCAATGTGACCGAGCTCTGTTGTTGCTGCTAATTCATCGTTTCGAAAGCAAAAAACACAGTAGAAAGGTTGTCAGCCACTTTGCAGTAAATCATTATGGGACCTATTAGTAAGAAAATCCTAAAATACCAACCCATCAACCAGAATCGAGCAGAATATCAGACCCATGTGTAGAAAATTTCAGTCGAAAAAAACCCATCCATATGAGCGGCACGTCCAGTATGTCTACATATTGAAGTACCCCGGGCGAATTTAGGTCTAAAATATTTCTATCGCAAGCAATAACCTCATTGGATTTTCCTTGCATCGTATCATATTATTACTAAACGATAACAAAGTCCTCTCCTGTTGTATATATTACCTAGCATTTGAAACTTAGTTAAAGGAACAATTGCCCATGCAAATATGACGAATCAAGAAAGATAAATCGCTTAAAACTTTGGTGTCTTCTTTTTAACCTGTGTATGAATTTTGACAACGTCTTTGGGTCTTCAAAATAATTAGCACTATTGAGTATCATACACCCACCCCAGCCCTTACTTTATGACTGATTATTAACGACAGTCTACTGTATGTATACTTCCACATCTCTATTTCTTAATGGTCCAGTGGCTCTAAAGCTTGCAACATCCCGCAATCATTTTAATCAGTCATAGTCATTCTTAACGTCGATCTCTATTGGATTGGCAAACTGGATAATGGCTCAGAAAATTGTAATTTATAGGTCCCGAAATGGTCGTTAGAGCGATTCTAGATCAATAATTCTCAAAATTTTCCCGGGAAGCATGCCCCAGACCCCCTAGTCGAGTGAGCCTTTTGTGAATATTTTGTTCCCCCACTTTTGTGCCCCTCCACTTCTAAACAAATTGAAATTCGGCAACCCCCCTGCTTGAAAGTTTTAGCGACGGCCCTGCGTACAATTCACTGCATTTTGATTCAAACTCATTTTTGATTCTATACCTAATTTGTCCAAAATGTGCAGTGATAAAATTTCCTTAAAATAAGGCCTGCTATACGGCCTTGCTCCGAGGCACATGTACACGCTTTTTTTTATAAGGAACCTACCTCAGGCCTAGTTCTTTAAGTTCCTTATTTTTGGGCCTCTTTTGATGCAATTGTAGTTCCAAAAGTTCCTTAATAGTTCCTTAATTTTAACTGCACATACAGTGGCCTTAACAATGAAGGAGAGACATTTGCATGTGAGCAAAGCTCGATACTACTCAAAGAAATATTGGATACATGCTTAACGTACAATTTATGTGATTTTCGACTGCAAATGAATGGAACTGGCTTTCTAATTCTTGATTATATGCAGTGATAAAAGCATTCAACATTCAAAAGTTCCTTAATGATTTTCTCTTTAGTGGTATAAGTTCTTTAAATTTTCGGGCCTTCTACATGTAGGTTCCTTATAAAGTGGTTCCTTATAAAAAAAGCGTGTATACCATGTCTAATGTAAGAGCAAGAGTTACCACCCCCTCCCGCACGAAACAAAAGCATAAAAATAGAATCTTGTTGCTTATTAAGTCCTTAAGAGCGCACTCATATTGTGGTACCTCAACCATAAATATTCTATTACAATTTTAAGATTAACCATTTAAGACTCTGCTGTTATCATATTGAAGCCCTACTGAGCTGCAGATGCCATCTAAGTCCTGTCATCATGCTCTGTCACTTTCTAGCTTAATGCTGTATGAAGTCTGTCATTCTTAGATTAGAAATGAAATCCGAATGACATTACATGTAACAGAAGTTTCCATGACCTCTAGATTACTACTTCTTATTCTTCAATCTTATTCTTCTATATTTGTTCGGTATTTTTAGAGTTCCTTATCCTTTCTTATTTCTTTGTCTATGTGATTCAAACCATGGCAAGTTTGAATGAATAACTCTCTAGACTTATTAACCCCTTATTAGATAGTTCATATTTTCTACTGGCTCAACGAAGTAATGCACAAACGCACATTCCCTCCTTTAAGCTCCAGTGGAACAAAATTGCTTTAAAACTGGTGTCTTGTGAGAGGATTTATGGTAACGAAATGAATGTTCTGAACAATATCATGATGTAATTGTTTTGTCTGCTAACCGCGCAAAAATTAATATTTCTGGAGACGGTTTGAAGTGAATGGCCATGTAGTGAGCGAATCTTTGCTCGCAATCTTTGATTGTGGGTTCGATTCCGACCAAAGTTAAATTCGCCTTGAGTGGTGAGGAGAGTTGCCAGCTCTCTGTAATTCTAGACAAAAAGGCAAAAAGGAATCACGAAATGCGGTCACACCGAGAGAAAGGCCTGGGGCTCGCACTGCCTAGATTACCCCTGGGCTACTTCGTGGTCCCCTTGTACTAAGCAAAGAAACCCATACCTTGCGAAGACAGCAAGCGTATGTGCTAATCTATCTATCCAGAGACGCTATGATAACGTTATTGTAATATCGACACTGTATACCTAATTTTCATATTTTCTTGAAATTTTGAACTTTTTTGCTTTTAGGGTTTATTTCTGATTGTATACCAGTGCTACGTAGAGAAGATGGTATGTCATTTCTTTAGTTTTTACAAAGTTTCCAACTTTTTGATTTTCCTATTAGGCTTTCAGGAGATACACAGTCCGACAAGTGACTTAAATAAAAATAATGTGCAGTTTCCAGTATAGTTTTAAGAAGTTTTCTCCACAAAGAAATCAAAATTCATTTGCTTTGGTCATAGTCTATGGCTTGGAACATTCAATGGGTGCTGAAGCCCCAGCCCCAGACTTATCACAAGAGTCCCTGTCATCGCCCATCAAAATGAGACCAATAGCAAACCGAGATTGCTCAAGCTGGAACTCACAATCTCAGGGAAGTTTTTTTGGACTGCCCTAGACTGCCCATATAAAAAAGTTAATGCCCATTGACAGGAGGGTTTTTCATTGCACCGTCACATCAAAACACACTAGCCCTATTTGGCAGTCGTTTTAAGCCTAAATCTCACAAAACTTATGAAGAAAGTCGGAAAAGCTGAGTTGGTAAGAGCTTTTTGTAAAACAAATAGAAAGTTACGCGTTCTGCTCGTCGAGCGATGTTTTCTGACGTGGCAAAATGGTCAAACATAGCTTTTAAAGCCAAAATCGAATGTTTGAACAACAATGTTTGATCGTTTGGCCAGGGCTTTAGGCCGTTACATTCATTTACCATTGCCATCACTGTTGCCATGGTTATTTTGAAAGTGAGGCACAAAAAGTAAGTCGCAAAAGATTACCGTTTACGACAGGGAGCGCGAAGCGCGGGAGGCGAAACGCCCAGTGGACAGTTTTCTTATGTGTGATGCAGAGGACTGGGTCGGGGCGGAAAAACTAGAATAGAAATTGCGAATGGCGTCTTGCGTTCTTCGTGTTCTGCCACATTTTGCGTACTGAATCATAAAGGTTTAAAATTCAAATTCATGTTGCATTCATTTAAAAATACCTTAGAAATTAATATACTGTCTCTCTCTGATTACCGTATGTCGGTTTTTTATTATAACGTTCTTTGTTTGTGAGTATTTTGATTACTTTTTGCACAGTATCTTTGATATATCTAAATACAAAAACAAGATACAAAAACAAGGCCAGAGTCCACAAGAAACGATTCAGATGTCTTCCTCTCTCAATATCTCGCAAGCGGCAAAATATGGCAAAAAAAGTTTTAACACATAGACTGACCATGCATGAGGTACCATTTTTATGCTGAAAGCGCAAACATTCTTTAACATTCCTGAGAGAAAATTGAAAGCCGCCTGCAGCTAAGAGTTTTGTTGTAGCTTAGGCCAACGTCTCACCGTCGTACTAAATGGGCTAAAATTCGAATAAATGTAGTTTTACAATTGTTAAACTTGCACAAAAATCAAAAGAAAAGCATAATAAACCTAATACAATCAGTCAAAAAACTTACCTATCCCAGATCTAAAGTGAAAACAGTAATAACAAAATGTCACTCTTCAATTTTACAGGGTCAAAAATTTCACGACACAGCTCGATTTCGCCTCGAAGCGCAATTCGAATTTTGCATCACACATCAGAAAACCGTATTTCATTGGTCGTTTCGCCTCCCGCGCTTCGCGCTCCCTGGTTTACGAGTCGTAGTTTGAGCAACCAGTAACTCAACTCAACGCAGGGTTAACTCTACCCGCTCTACCAGCCTACCAGCCCCCTTCCCTGCCCTCTTGCCTTCACTGCTGTCGGTTTTTACTGTGCATACGTTATAGACATTTTTGAAATAAATTTTTAGGTGCTGTCAAGATCCGGTGCGATGAGTCCAAAAACAAAGAAGAGACAACATTCATACAGTGTCAAAGATACAGTAACGGTTCGTACATTTACACAATTGCTGTCATTTTTATTTGTACAACATTTTTCGCTCACTGCTGTTGTTGCAGACACAGTCGTTCAAAAGGATATCGTTGGTCTTAATTTTCTGAAAATTGGTAAAAATAAGGGTATTGATTTCTCGATAATAGGTATCATCAACTTTGCAAACATCGGTCGTACTTTCGTTTGTTTTCACTTTTCCTGGTGAAGCTTCATTTTAATTGACATATTATACTCTGTTTTAGTATACATAGCAGTGTACGTTTATAAGTTTGGGTCTTCATTTTTGAAATTTTGGTTTAATTTTGGGTATACAGTAAATTTTTAAAAATTCGGTATTAACCTGGGTAGGCATTTCGGTTCCTGGGTGACCCGTCCCTTTCCGCAACTAAGTCAAGTACCGCCCGGGCTGAGGCCAGCCTCGGTTTGTTCTTAGTTTCTTCTGAAATTTTTACCAAATGATTTTCGCGTTCTTATAAAATTGTTCTTATAAAAAGGGTATAGAGCTTCTTGATTTTCAGGAAAAGGGGATTTTGTAAGCTATTTCTTATAAAAAATAATCTCTGTATAGCAGCGCAGCTACAACACAGCACTTTCCGTTTTTTCACACGTCCAAACGGTCTGTAGGTAATGGCTTCCAATAAGTGTGTATGGGTTGATCTATGTACTAAAAAAGAATTTCCAAGTGCCGTTTACGTTGCGTTGCAAGTGCCGTAAAACTAAATATCCTATCTAAAAACAATGAATTTCATTTGTATGTTGTTTTATCGTCTTTTTAGTATGGTGATGAAACTTGCATTGAAGATGGTAGTGGGAAGTATTTGATCAGGCGACCATCAAAGAGAAGTTTGCAAGATTCGGGAAGAAATTCAGTTTCACTTTCAGTTGGAGTTTCAAAGAAATCTGATCTAGATGCTGAATCAGATTCACATTATTTTGATATGTATGGAACTTCACCAAGATTTCAATCCGGAAAGTAAGTCGACAATCCCTTATTCCTCTTAGGCCCTGGCCAAAAGATCAAACATTGTTGGTCAAACATCTGAAATTTGCTTGTCAAGCAAAATTTTTGACCGTCTAGCTACGTCTGAAAACATTGCTGGTCCAACATTTTTTGCTTGCTTCAAGCAAATTGCTTCAAGCAGAAAATGTTTTTGAACTTTTTCAAAAACATCACGCCACAAATTTTGCTTATTTTTTCCTGCCAAGCAATGTTTGATCGTTTGGCCGCCTTTCCAACATTGCTTCTCAAACATGTCTATGAAATTCCCTAATAACTACAATAAATTCTTTGTTCCAAAATGTTGGACGAACAATGTTTTTGGACGTGGCCAAACGCTCAAACATTTACTGTAAAGTAAATTTCAAATGTTTTACAAACAGTGTTTGATCTGTTGGCCAGGGCCTTAGTCTGTATTTCTTCTTAAAAACTGTTTCGAATAAATGCTCCCGCTTCAAAATCCCCCCCCCCTTTCAAACAGATATTATAATGAACGATATTCGTTATTCCTAACCCGGACGGGGGGCTCTTACAACTCCTTTCTTTACGTCGGTAACTGCTTCAGATAGAATGCGAAAAACTGACGGGATTGTCGTATTGATATACGTCATATCTAAGGTGGATATAAGGAAAACTTAAAGAACAATTCTGGTGCTTATTTCAACCGTATGAGGTCAACAGAATGCTAATTTTTCTTTAACAACGACGCACACAGCAGAGTGAGGTTTTATTGGAAAAACTTTGATTTGGGACAAATTTTTGTCAATTCCAAAGCGTAATTGCTATTTACATGAGCTCGAGCATTCTTTGCCCTTCTTAGCAACAATAGCCGTGTCGCTCGACCTTAGAGACCGGGTCACACCTCCCCTTCTAGGACAACATTTTGTCATGTCAACGAAATTTGCTGTTTTGGTCAGATTCTTTAAGCGAGGGACGAAATTTACTCGAGAAATACAAAGTTTCCATGTCCAGAGACATTTCTGATTCAGGCCAACTGTGACGAAATGGTGAGTGTTGCCCCGGTCAGTTACTGCCTTTGGGTAATTCATTCCTCTGGGTTCATTAGAAAATGGTTCTTTATAGGTTTCTCTAGCTTTTCTTACTTTCTATTTAGACAGCAGAGAGTTCCTGTTGTGAAAGAGGATGAAGTGGATGAAAATGGCGAATTGCTACATGATAACGAGGACAGCGATGAGTCAAGCGAGGCCGCATCATCTGAGATCAGAGAGACGCAGCTCACTAGCTTTGACGTGGGTCATCTAAACAAAAAGCCAGCTAGCAACTGTGGAAGTGTCCTAAGCATCGAAACAGTAAGTAGGAATTTATATTAATGAATAAGAGTACAATTTGTACAGCTGTTAAATATCCAATACTGGAATATTTATACAGTTGCTATGTGTTTACTTCATTATTATAATAGCATTTATTGTTTTATTTTTAATTCTATTTGTATTCTTCTATTTGAGCTTAGCCGTGTTGTCTTCCCACTTCTAAACAGGTCTGAGACCTATGCTCGGGACATTAGAAGTCCGGTAATATCAGCACACAAGAAACTGGTCCGGAGAAACAAAAGGCTCTGTTCATAGCACGCTTTCTATGTTCGGGTCCGTTTTCATACCGCAAAGGAACCTGCTGCTTACATTCTCACGCTAGCTAATCTATACGCACTACTGTGGTGGATACGCACTACTGTGGTGGATACGCACTACTGGTGGTATTTTTTGCATAATAAGCATCATATCTCACCACAGTTGTGTGCAAAAAAATACAATCGTAGCATGCAAAAAAAAAATAAAATTACAGTGCGCATAGATTCGCAGCGTGATTCTGAATTTTCATTTTTGTGCCATAAACTATACAGTCAAAAACAGATCGGTTCATACAGTTCATTGCCAACGTCTGGCTCTGTTCAGAATGCGCAGAATTTAAGCACCGAAATACCTGTAGCGATGCTCCATAGGTAAGAGAAGTCCTATCTGGCAAACCTATATGCAATAATTTGCTGCAATGGTGCTATACCTCTGCTCAACCCCGTCCCCAGGCTCCAAATCGAATTTCCTCGAATCTCAACCGTCAAATCGATTTGGGCCCTGGTACAGACCACAAAAATCTGCCAAAATACTGGCAAATTTGACCTAGGCATCAAAACATGATAAAGATTCTGAAAGCAGATGTTGATAACTATAAGGCAAGATACAATATCTCATGCTTTGAAGAAACTGTGACGTCACTCAAAATTTCTATTGTTTGAACAGCCAATCAAATTGTGAATAGACAAGGCCGATACCAGGGTCGAATATGGACAGCGGAGTTTCATGTAGAGGCTTATTCGCCCTGGTGACGAGGTTGACCTCTGCTTTGCGGATAAAATGGGAAATTTTAGGACGACAAGGACCATGGAGAGCCTTAGGCCCTGGCCGAACAATCAAAAATGTTTCGTCAAACAACATGTTGTCCCGTTTGGTTACATCGTAGAACATTGCTAGTAAAAAATGCTCGTATTGTGTCAGGCAAGTTTTTCAAAAGCCCTGCTAATCAATTTTGCTTGTCAAGTGATGTTTTGCGACTGGGCTAAAGGGTCAAACATTGAATATGAAGTAAATATCAAATGTTTGACTAACAATGTTTAATCATTTGGCTTAGGCCTCTTTGCTGTCTACTGAGAGTAAATTTTCATTTTATTGAATTGGATTTTTCCTTTTGTAGAAACCGAGGCCACCGTTACAAGGTATTCCAGTGTATTTCCCAGGCTCGGGGCCTCCGCAGCATCAGCTGACATTAGAGCGGCCTAAGGAGAAAGAGAAGCATAAAATCTCCGCTGAAGTGGAAACGTATGATAATGTAGACATTGACGCAACATCTTCGAATAATACCCGAGAAAGCATGGACCCTGAAACAATATCAAATATCTCATCAGAACTATCGAGTATTCTAAAAGAGTTGGAAGCTTTCAGCGATGAACCAACGCCGAAATTGCTTCGAAAGAAAGAAGGCGACGGAGCAGCAAATGCTGATCCAAAGAAAAGCCCATCGGTGTGGCAGCGAAGGAGACCGCCTTATCAGAGACAAAATCACGTGGAAATGAAAGATATTCATTTTGGTACTGTTCCATCTAACAAAGCTGATTGGTATGGTGTTAAGTTAAAGGACTCTGGTGATGGGCTTCATAAATGTACTGATGATCTCTATACTAGTTTTTAGTCTTTGTTGTGATTTAGCCAAGGATTCAGTGAAGTGCTGTTGATGTGTGTTGATGCCCCTCTGACACCCAGAGTTGAATCCTCATGCAGCTGGATATGAAAGATTCCGGTTGCTGTTTTGCCCCTGCATTTGGCGAATGTATCTCAGACAAGATTGCTACAAACTACAAATTTGGTTTCATTTCACTGCGAGTTTCACTGGAAATTGAGGTTTTCACTGTAGCCGCTAGAAATTCGCCATCGTATCGCTAGAAATTCGCAATTCCCCAGAAATACTACCATTTGGAACACTACCATTTGAAATAAGAACTGTATTTTAAGTAACCTAAAGTATAACAGGACTAAAATGGATTCAGGTGCTAAGAGATGTACAATGGTGCATGAATCGTTTATACTGGATTCATTGCGTATTCGTTTAGCTGCCTACCTTTAAGGCCATTGTAATGATTTATCCGTTTAGCTACCAACCTACCATAACTGACCATTGTAATGACCATAACTCAGATATATACATCTAGCCAGAACTATTGTTGTTTTATAGATTTTAGCCTTGTTTTTTATTTATGTATCTGTATATAAACGATAACTTAGATCTTTTTCATTCTTGCGGAGGCATATCGTTAAAAAGAAGTGTTTACCCCAAAGAGATTTTCATCATTTTCATTAGTAACTTTATAACCATTTATTTGACGTAGGCTAGGACAAGTTATCACAAAAGCTGAGATAATCTGAGACGCAATATATATTACCCTATTAGCCGGGCTCCCTGCTATTACCCTATTTTTACGCGTATCGTCGACTTTGGTAGCCTGCGTGCAGACTCTCTGATCATTTCACTG
Source organism: Chrysaora quinquecirrha (assembly GCA_014526335.1). Classification (NCBI taxonomy): domain Eukaryota; kingdom Metazoa; phylum Cnidaria; class Scyphozoa; order Semaeostomeae; family Pelagiidae; genus Chrysaora; species Chrysaora quinquecirrha. The sequence continues at coordinate 269,786 of JACTAT010000027.1, forward strand.
CCAGTAGAAACAATCAGAGAGTCTGCACGCAGGCTACGACTTTGGCTCCTTATGCCTATTTTGCAGATGTATGCATCATAATGACATGATATGTAGCGCTTTCAATCGGCGTAGTAGGGTATACCACACTGGCTTAGTAGGGTTTGCGACAATACCTGATTTATCACCGTATTTCCTCAAATAAACGCCTAGTATCGAAATTAACGCCTGCACCTTATGCAGCAGACTCCGCTCTTTGAAACATACAGACCAGCAGCAGGGCCTATTGGTTATGAAATCTTAAGATATAATAGTTGACTAAGTAATAAATGTAATTAAGGCAAGGCTTTGAATACACGCCTAGGGCGTTTGTAAAAGGAAAGGCGGTATCTGATATTACTCACAATGATACGCCCTCTATTTCTTGTTTATTATTGATTGTAGGATGCAAACATAATTTATTTTACCATATTAAGTGTATAGCAAATTTCTAAATAAGTTCTCTTCGTTATAAGTTCGCGGCATCTTTTGTAGGGGCCTATGTATTTTTAGTGTGATTTACGTTGTGAAAATCAATTTTAGCCATATTTATTATTTCATTTACGTTATTTATTCATTGTTTGCATTTCATACATACTTCATATGTTTTTTAAGTTTTAATGTTTGTATTATAATCTAAACCGACTGTAAAAAGTGCGAAATTGGATTTAGGTCCTGGCCAAACAATCAAACATTGTTTGTCAAACAATTGAAATTTGCTTTTGAAGTGAAATGTTTGGTCCATTGAAATTCAAACTTTTTTCACTTGCGTCAAGCAAAGAATGTTTTTGAACGTTTTTAAACTTGAGGAAATTTTGATCATTTTTGCTTGTCAGAAGACATTTTGCTTGCGAAGTTCTGGCCAAACGATCCAACGTTGTTTCTCAAACATTTGAGATTAGCTTATCAAACAATGTTTAAACGTTTTTCGTGATAAACTTATTATCATTATGATATTAAAATTATCATTATATTATTATTATAAGTGCGAAAATGGAATTAATGCCCTGACCAAGTGGCCAAACATTGTTTATCAAACAATTGAAATTTGTTTCTCAAGTAAATCGTTTTACTGTTTTATTATGTCACAAACCAATCCTCGCCTTTTTTTCGCTTCCAGCGACAATTGTTTTGAATTTTTCAGAAACATCACGCAACAAATTTTGATCATTTTTGCTACTCAGAACATTCTTTGCTTGCGAAGCTCTGGCCAAATGATCAAACATTGCTTTTCAAACATTTGAATCTCGCTTATCAAACATTTCAAAAGTTCTTCACGTTGCAAAACATTGTTTGGTAATCAAAAATCATCAAAATTTGTTTCGGGATGTTCTAAAAAAATTTCAAAAACATATGTTGCTTGGCGTTGCTTGTTGTTGTTCAACAAATGTGTTGCAAGCAAAAATGTTTGACGAAGCAAAAGATATTTGACAAGCATTGCTTTGTGACGTGACCAAACGGCAAAGAATTCTTCGTGACAAGCAAATTTCAATTGTTTGAAAAAGAATGTTTGATCGTTTGGCCTGGGCCTTTAGATTGCTCTCTAAATGTTTCTCTGAATGTTATTCATATCAAGCCCCTTTTTTCTGCATAAAAATAGCAATTTAAATCGACTAAGGGCGTGTTTTTCTGAACCAATTCTTTTTTCGGTAACCTCCTTTTTTCGGAATTGTGTTTTTCGAAGCCATTCTTCTGAAAACGGCAGGTTTTGGACCTCTCAAAATCCTTCTGCCATCAAAAACAAAAGGTTTCCGAGACTTTCTAGAGATTCAGGGTTTGAAGTTCCAAAGAGACTTCCATTTTACCAGTTGGTAGGATACATTCCACGAATGAGTCTGGGGACGAGGCAAGCAAGAATTTTGGCGCGAAAGTTTTATGATTTCCAGAATTCGTGTTTCTTGAAAATCGGGGATTCTGTTTTTGGGAGCTTTCTGATTTCGAAATTCGGCAGGTTTTGGAGTTTAAGAAGAACACGCCTTAAGTTAAGGTAAATTTGGCTTATCGACTGTTAAAGATTATTTTTAATTACACTACCTCTTGCTATCCGTTCGCAATTAACACTATAGTACTGTTTTGCTTATTATTCTTTGTATTGTATTCGATCGAATTCTGGTACCCGAACTTTATCATAATTTGGTTTAACTAGTATATTTTTATATTATAGCAGTAGATACATTACATTTTCATCAATGTTCATAAAATCGGATTTCAGACAAGATTAATTACATGCTTCTAGCTAGGTACGCTCTTTCTTTTTGGCCTTTGGTCTTTTCGGTCGCTTGCTCCAGACAGCAAATGCAACGGCGTAAGGCTGTGACCAAACGATCAAACATTTTTAGTCAAACATTTTTAATTTGCCTTAAAACAAATGTTTGACAGTTTTCCCACGTCCAAAAACATAGCTGTCCAACTATTTGGGAATAGTGAAGACATTGATAATGCGCAAGCACGATTGCCTTGTTGCTACGAAATGTTGCTAGACGCCAAAATGTTGCAAGTTGTTTAAGTTTGACAATAACAAAGAAATTTTTGAAAAGCAATGTTGGAGGAAAGGTGACCAAACGATCAAACATTACTTAACAAGCAAAATCAAGCAAAATTTGTGGCGTGATGTTTTTGAAAAGTTCACAATTTCTGGGTTGCATTTTAGATTTGCTTATGAAACAAAGCGTTTGACAGGTTGGCCACACCACAAAACATTGCTCGTCAAACATTTTTGCTTGATAAAAGCGTAGAATGCTTTTGAAATTTTTAAAAACATTGCTGACGGAATTCTGCCTGTCAAGCAATGATTTGAGAGGCTGTCAAACGGTCAAACATTTCTTATAAAGCAAATCTCAAATGTTTGACCAGCAATGGTTGACCGTTTGGCTAGGGCCTAAGGAATTGTCGAAATTTTAGCTAAGATCTTTCCAGAAAAGTTTCGGATACATTGAGGAAGTCAATTCCAAAAGTTACGATGAAAAGACTAAGAAATCGATTATTTGAAAGTAGGTACTGTACTTTTTACGGTATTTAACTGCGTTTTCTGTCATAATATCAAAGTTTTATTCCCTAGGGGAAATCTGGAAGTTTTCGTTCGAGACAACACAGCTAAGACCTTCCAGTTTCAGAGGGTTCTGATAAACGCGTGGTTGCAATCGGCTTTGGAAGCAAGTTCCTTGGTAGTTAGTTTCTCGAGAAAGCAGTGCATCGTTCAAGTTCAAGTAAGCTCTTACATATTGCAAGCTTTTTATGTACATTGCAATCGAAATTATTTAATTTCTGGATATGTCTATGCTCAAATAACAAATTCTGTCCATGGTTTTAAACTTTCCTCTAGAAAAGCAGTACAACGTCTGGACAAAACTTAGGACCAAAATCGGTTTAATTAGTGAGGTATTGAATGAAGTTTTTTAGTTTTGAAACGTCATGTGCGAAGTCTTTGGGCCTCCTCTGCTTACTGGGTGGCTAAAATATACTCGGGTGAAGTGGGGGCAAAAAATTAACATGAATTTTCAATAAGCTGGGGGAGAATTAAGGCCAACCCCGGGAGCAAATCTGAGGCCTCAATCACAGTTGTTTCCAGGACTGATCATACGTCACGTTTCCTGTTAACAAGTCCAGATAGGCCGGCCCTGGCTTTACAAGCAATCCTATGCTTGACTGTTTTGCAACATTACTAAACATTTGGAATTGTAATTGTACATTATTTAATATTAGATTTACAATACAGTGAAGAAACACTAATTCACACTAACATAAAACATTGTTTGACAAGCAAAACTAATCTGAATTTGTTGCACGATGTTTTTGAAAAACTTCAAAAACATTTCCCGCTTGTCACAAGCAAAATATGCTTGACATGCAATGTTTTGTGAGTAGCCGAACGATACAGCTTGTTGTTTGACAAGCAAATTTCAGATTTTTTGTCGTATAGTGTTTGATAGCTTGACCAAGGATGAGGGAGTGTAAGTGAGGTAATTGGGGAACACTTTTTCATCCGAATTCAATCTTCAAATCTGGAGAAAGTTTTACTAAATTAAAAACTGCACTTGTTTGCTTTTAACCATAGAGAAATTTTTCAAGCGATAATTTTCTTACAAATAGAAATAATTAACTATTATAAATTATCATAAATAATAAATTACCCGATACGTTAGACCCTCAAAAATACCAACACATCAAGCATTATTACCGATCACATCCACCACAGCACGCAAAAAATGACACCAAAGTACGCAAAAATACAACAACAGTAATCATAATAACCCACCACATAAAGCATAATAACCCACCACAGCAGTAGTTCGTATCCACCACAGCACGCAAATAATGCCACCACACTAGTGCGTATCCACCACATGAGTGCGTATAGATTCGCTAGCGTCGGTAGGGGGTGCTTAACAAATTAAAAGACCTTGTGCATTGTCGGCCTCGCTGAGGTTTCTTTGCTTTTCAAATCCCTACAGTATATTGTGTTCTCTTGAAGAATACTTAAAACGTTGAAGTTAACAATTATTAAAGTACCAATATTGGTTAATCATAAATAATAGATTCAATTTACCAAAAGGTTCCCTAATTAAACCCACAATAAATCTAATTAAGTTTCTGTCCCCAAAGTCAAAGTCGTGTCTATTTGGTCAAGCATTTTGGATTTCAATCTCTTTCAGTTCGATCTGCTCTTTAGAGATTTTCTCAGTTTTCTCCGCGCGGTTTTTCATTGTTTCGCTCCGCTTGTCTTGATAACGCCGTTGGAAGAAATAAATCAAAGGGTTGAGGATGCTGTTTGTAATAAGGAGTAAAATCGTTTCGTTCTTTATCTCCGTTATAAGGTAGTTTATCGCACATGGGAAACTGCAGATGACAAATGACGTCACGATGGAAATAGACACGAAGAGGATTCGCTTTTCCCGCGGACTGCACGCGGAAACAACCTCACGTTTGCCACTTTTCAGCGTGATTATAGCTATCATGCACTTCTTGGACACCGTTCGGCGAATGATATAGGCATATAAGGAAGCAAGTAAAACACCAACTAACAAAACAACCCAAGAAATAATGGTCTTCAGGACAGAGAGCCTTTTGTGAGTAAATAAGTGATAATTGATGGAAGGATCAGCAGACATGAAAGAGACCAGACGACGACTATCACAATCCGGTTCTTACTTGTCGTGTACCAGCTTCGGTGTTTTATTGGAAACCGGACCGCAAGTAGTCGGTCGAATGAGATGGCGAGGACGTGAAGCAACGATGACGTTATTGAGAACCATAAAGTTTCTTCCGTAATAACGAGGATTGTTTTATTTTTCACGCGGTTTTGCAAGAAACAGTGTCTGTAAACAAAGTTTACAATGAAAAATACAGCAGTACAAATGTCTGCTAAAGATAAACTGCAGATTACATTCTGGTAATTGCTCCGGCGAGTTTTTTGGCGAATAAGGAAGACTGCTTCGGTGACGTTCAGCAGTAACGCGCTTATACTGATGATAATACCTATTATGAACTCATACTTCTCTTTCATTTCAAGTTCAGAATTTAGTCCACTCTAGCTCTTTAATCTTTCAGCTATTAGACACTTTTCTAATGAATTATTTTTTTGACAACAAACATTCTATTACCTGATTTCTGTTAGTTTTGCTGGTAAACTGTGAAAACTCCAGCTTGAGGAATCCCTTCCTTTTCTTCTTAAAACCTTCCTATACTCAGATAGTTGGAAAAACATCAGACCAAATGTCCTTTGGTTTTTTCAACTTCGAGCTTTAACGCGAATGCTTTCTTCAATAAAAACACCCTTGTATTGTACATCAATATATCTATGTGATATTCTCTTTGTACGGTGCGTTCACCTTCCCTTTATTGACAATTTGGCTTTCGTTCTACTTACTCTCGCCGACAAGAAGCGAAGACCGAATTTTCAGCTGTATTCATTTCTTTCTGATGTTCATCTTCACATTCAAATCCTTTATCAGAAAAAACCGACAGGTTGACAGCTTGCATCTTCCCTTGAACAATACGATAATCACTGTTTGCAATTGTGTATAGGTATAGAGAAACAGAAAGAGCGAAATAGGCCAATAAATAATCCATTAGTTCATATCACCATGATCATTTGTTCCTCTCCGTTGATATGTGATTTGCTTTATATGTATATGCTACGCCTTTGCACCTGTGAATGTTTGTAGAAGAAAGAATATTAACTGTGGCGAATAGATATAGATTTCGTATTACCTCTTTTATGCAGTAATTTCTTATTTGCATGAATACACGCTTTTTTTATAAGGAACCTACCTCAATGCCTAGTTCTTAAAATTCCTTATTTTTGGACCTCTTTTGAGGCAATTGTAGTTCAAAAAGTTCCTTTATAGTTCCTTAATTTCAACTGCACATACAGTGGTCTTAACAATAAAAGAGAGACACTTGCATGTGAGCAAAGCTCGAGACTACTCAAGGAAACATTTGATACATGTGTAACGTACAATGTATGTGATTTTCGACTGCAAATGAATGGAACCAGCTTTCTAATTCTTGGTTATTTGCAGTGATAGAAAGCATTCGACATTGAGAAGTTCCTTAACGATGTTCTCTTTAGTAGTATAAGTTCATTCAATTTTCGGGCCTTCCACATGAAGGTTCCTTAAAAAGTGGTTCTTTATAAAAAAAAGCGTGTATTAGGCCCTGCAATATTTCACCACTAAGTAGCGCGCAAAAAGCTGTAGTAGATTTTAAAACTCACACGTTGATTAATACTACATATAAGTTTATTGCAAGACGAAATTGATTTTTACTGGTAGGCCTACTGACAAAGCCAAAATCAGATTCTGTTGGAAAGATTATTAACAAGATCAAATAATTATTCTTAAAAATAGCTTCTTTTTTAATATTTTCTGCTAATCCAGATGGCTTTGGCTGGTTTAATAGAATTGATTGAGGAGATGCGATGACTTTCATCAGTCTTATAAGAAGTCTTTGTTTATAGAAAGAGCTTTGATTTTTGATGATGATGTTGCGTAGATCACGTTAAGATTATGTACTTATGTGAATCTTAAGGCCGGGATAAACTAGGAGACATGTCGCGCGTGACATATCCGCGATGTCTCTCAGTTTAGCCATCTCGTTTGTAGCGCACGACAAAATTTGTAGCGATACTGTAATATAAGCTATGGCTAATCTAGGAGACATATCGCGCGTGACGTCTCCGCGATACCTCTCAGTTTAGCCATCTCGTTTGTAGCGCACGACAAAATTTGTAGCGATACTGTAAGCTATGGCTAATCTAGGAGACATGTCGCGCGTGACGTTTCCGCGATACCTCTCAGTTTAGCCATCTCGTTTGTAGCGCACGACCAAATTTGTAGCGATACTGTAAGCTATGGCTAATCTAGGAGACATGTCGCGCGTGACGTCTCCGCGATACCTCTCAGTTTAGCCATCTCGTTTGTAGCGCACGACAAAATTTGTAGCGATACTGTAAGCTATGGCTAAACTAGGAGACATGTCGCGCGTGACGTTTCCGCGATACCTCTCAGTTTAGCCATCTCGTTTGTAGCGCACGACAAAATTTGTAGCGATACTGTAATATAAGCTATGGCTAATCTAGGAGACATATCGCGCGTGACGTCTCCGCGATACCTCTCAGTTTAGCCATCTCGTTTGTAGCGCACGACAAAATTTGTAGCGATACTGTAAGCTATGGCTAATCTAGGAGACATGTCGCGCGTGACGTTTCCGCGATACCTCTCAGTTTAGCCATCTCGTTTGTAGCGCACGACAAAATTTGTAGCGATACTGTAAGCTATGGCTAAACTAGGAGACATGTCGCGCGTGACGTTTCCGCGATACCTCTCAGTTTAGCCATCTCGTTTGTAGCGCACGACAAAATTTGTAGCGATACTGTAATATAAGCTATGGCTAATCTAGGAGACATATCGCGCGTGACGTCTCCGCGATACCTCTCAGTTTAGCCATCTCGTTTGTAGCGCACGACAAAATTTGTAGCGATACTGTAAGCTATGGCTAATCTAGGAGACATGTCGCGCGTGACGTTTCCGCGATACCTCTCAGTTTAGCCATCTCGTTTGTAGCGCACGACCAAATTTGTAGCGATACTGTAAGCTATGGCTAATCTAGGAGACATGTCGCGCGTGACGTCTCCGCGATACCTCTCAGTTTAGCCATCTCGTTTGTAGCGCACGACAAAATTTGTAGCGATACTGTAAGCTATGGCTGATCTAAGAGACATGTCGCGCGTGACGTCTCTGCGATACCTCTCAGTTTAGCCATCTCGTTTGTAGCGCACGACAAAATTTGTAGCGATACTGTAAGCTATGGCTAAACTAGGAGACATGTCGCTCACGACATTGTATTCGGCGTGTCTCCCAGGGTGGCTAACATGTGAGTGACAAGTAAGCAACATGTCCCCGATTCAAGGAGATAAGAAATACTTCTGTTGTCTCCCAGAAACATTTGCTTGTCTCTCGCTGCAAATTGCGTGCTACTAAGTTTCCGAGGTGGCTAAACTGGGAGACATCGAGGGGACATGTCACATTTCACAATGTCGTGCGCGACATGTCTCCTAGTTTCGCCATGCTTTTACTTTGAGTTTCATTTGCAATATACTAGTGATCATACGCGTTAGGCAGGAGGGGGCTAGGAGGGCTGTAGACCCTTATTCATCTAATTCCTGAATTTGAATTCATCTAAAAATAACAGGACAAAAGTCTGCCTGAATTCAGGCAAGATTTCCACAAACGAAAGGCTACGAATCCCAGACCCCTCTACAATTTTATTTTCCCATACCTCGATGCTAGTGATCCATGGCCATGGCCTCCCTCTGTACCAATTGCTGAGGAAGCTGAGCATTTTCTTTATTTTACTATTGGGAAAACTAGATAAGGTTTGAATTCATCCATTGATTCATTTATGTTACGGCAGACCCGTCCATTCCCGAGGGTCATTTAGGGGGGTTACTTTTACCTGCTCCCCAGCTCCTTGAGAAAATCCCCTTGTTACCTGGAGTTTTATCGGATTATTTTTCGGATTGATAGTCAAGTGGATTGATAGGGAGAATTTTACCTGATGCCTGTTTTCCGATGTTTTCATGTTCCCTTTTAATTTTGGCCGTGTTCCCTTGTTCCCTCGAGACAATTTGCATGTTCCCGAGCATGTTCCGTGAAACGCCTAAGCAACCCTAATTCATAAACACTGAATTCCCCTACAATGTGATTGGCTGTTGTGCCGGTTGCCATTTGCCAAGAACCAATGAAAATGCCTGAAGACCATCAACTCGAGTAAATATTCGTCAACAATTTTAATCCGAATATGCAAATATCGTAGAGTTTATGAATAACAAGGAATTATAAGATTCAGCTACGGAATACTACTAAGAAGTAAGAGTAATGAATCTATTATAGACTACTCGCAAATTAGTTCAAAGTTGTCTTGAGCAAAATGCAGTTCTTCGCTGCTCAGTGCAGAGACATTCAGTTCCACCCTTTAAGAGGAAGCGTCTGCTAAAAAACGAATACGAAATAACCAATTAATTATAGATTACTGCAAAAATGCGCAGTTTAAGAAAACGCCTCGTCTTTCCATGACAAATTTGCAATCAATACTTCTCTGATACTCACCACGCTCTGATAAACGCCGCTCTCCAATAAACGCCTCCGCACAAATAAACGCCACCCTCTTATAAACGCATTCCTATAATAAACGCTGCTCCCTAACATACTCCTCCCTAAAATAAACGCCGCTCTCCAATAAACGCCTCCGCACAAATAAACGCCACCCTCTTATAAACGCATTCCTATAATAAACGCCGCCCCCTGATATACTCCTCCCTAACATAAACACCACCTAAAAATGCTTTTCACTAATAAACAGCATCCTATAATAAACGCCATACCCTCTTATAAACTCATTCCTATAATAAACGCCGCCCCCTGATATACTCCTCCCTAACATAAACACCACCTAAAAATGCTTTTCACTGATAAACAGCATCCTATAATAAACGCCATACCCTCTTATAAACGCATCCCTATAATAAACGCCGCCCCCTGATATACTCCTCCCTAAAATAAACGCCACCTTCTAGTAAACGCCATACCCTGTTATAAACGCATTCCTATAGTAAACGCTGCTCCCTAACCTACTCCTCCCTAAAATAAACGCCATCTTCTAATAAATGCCTTCCTATAATAAACGCCATTCCCTCTTATAAACGCATCCCCATAATAAAAGCTGCCCCTTATATGCTCCTCCCTAAAATAAACGCCAATTTCTACTAAATGCCTTCCTTTTTTAAACAGCATCATATAATAAACGCCATAACCTCTTATAAACGCATTCCTATAGTAAACGCTGCTCCCTAACATACTCCTCCCTAAAATAAACGCCATCTTCTAATAAATGCCTTCCTATAATAAACGCCATTCCCTCTTATAAACGCATCCCCATAATAAAAGCTGCCCCCTTATATGCTCCTCCCTAAAATAAACGCCAATTTCTACTAAATGCCTTCCTGTTTTAAACAGCATCATATAATAAACGCCATACCCTCTTATAAACGCATTCCTATAATAAACGCTGCCCCTGATAAACGCCGCACCATGCCTATAATCAACTCAGTTATCCATCTCTCCGAGATCGGTAAATGAGGCATTTTTCTAGAGAATCATCTGAGGGGGCACAAGCCACAGGTCCATATTCTTGCTTGCTTGCTCATTCGAGAAAAATTTGTTAGTTTACCTTTGGTCTTTATTCTTTAACAGGTTTTGCACAGACGTTTTGACAGCCTTTAGAGCAACATTTTTGGTCACCAGGGCAATCAAAATCAAGAATACAAGTGGTTTGCTCAGCTACTGGGCAATCTGATAGTGGTCCGTCGAAAATAAGGCACCTTCCGTTCTTATGTAAACGACTTCGCCATGCTGCAATCGAAGACGATTAGATAGTTTGGTTCAAAACATCTCTACATTACAGGTAGCTATACGATTCACCATTTGTAAACTTCTTAGTTGCAATGCAGACCAGATTTACTTGTGCCAATAAATCATTAAAGATCGTGCTGTAGACTAAGGTCACTGAGTGAAATTTTATTACTTAGTCTATTACTATTAATTACCAGTTTTTTGCGATTAAGACGTCAAAATGACTGATCTGTTGAGAAAATAGCCGATTTGTGATTCTGAGGAGGGTGTTTGACCCCCAACGCCACCATAGCTTTGCCCCTGAAGACAAGGAGTGTTTAATCCAAGCATTAAAAAAAACAGAGATTAAAGCGGATCGAGGTTGGTGGAGATAACTAACTAGGAGTCATATAGACTTACTACATTCATCGTAGTCTATGCTCCTCCACACCCCACTACCTCGCTCAAACTCTAAGGAAACAGCAATTATGTCGTTGTAGTTCTATGTAGCCATTTCCGAGAGTGAGAGAAATGTAATAAGTCTAGGAATCATCATGTGGTAAGTCTAAGTCTACTTACGTTTGGTAACATGTTTCTTCTTGGGTTTCACTGTCACGCAGTATAAACCACAGCCATCTGAGCAACAAGCTTTGCCACGTGGGCAATCGGAGTCCACAAGACAACCCTTTTCTTTATTACGATTAGGAAGGCAATCTTGTGTTGCCTTGACAACAGGACATCTCGCTTTCTTTGGTGGAGGTTCTGCACGAGAAGACACTGTGTTAACGCATCAAGTCTATCTATCAACTTTAGAGCGATGTGAATACTTTTATGATAAATATACATACGCGTTGAGATAGATACTAAGTCATATTGATTGGGGATCAATGTCTCTGCCCGCTCCCCCATTCAATGTTGGTTGCTATTTGACGGATTTCTTTATACATGTTCTGCCCGCATGATTGGTCGTTCAATTCAGTGGAGAATGAACGAAATTACCAACATTGAACTGGGGGACGGGGGGCAAAGTGAGCCACTACTGTATGTGGAGGTACATTTTCAGTATTGTCTTAAAAATTTTGTCCGTGAACATTTTTGTCCGTGATTGTAATTTCTTAGAAATCCGGCAAAATCCTCCACAGTACTGAATATCCCTCCACTGTACTGAATATCCTCCACAGCACTGCACATCCTCCACTGTACTGCACATACTTTACCCGGGGGCGACAACCCAGCACCCTCGATCCTCATTCAGGAAAGAAGGGAGTACGTTAACTTACTCTTGGTAACAGCTTGTTTCCTTGGTGCCACACAGAACAAATGGCAGCCATCAGTGCAGCATTTTTGGTCACCAGAGCATTCTCCATCAAAAAGACAAGAGCTTTGGAGGTCTGAAAACGGTTCGCATTCATCTGAAGTCTCAAGAATAGGGCATTTTCCTTTCTTTGGTAGCCATTCTGCAAGAAGATGAAATTCAAACGGAGGAGGTTAATGCGTGCAATTTCTTAAAATGCGTAAAATCTTTGAAAAGGGTGAGGTAAATGCTGTTGGGGTTTATTGATGTTCAAGACCCAGAGGAGATATTGGCAAGGAACGTTCCGCCCTCAATTGATGGCGTGGCCGAGAAGTCATTTGATAGTATTGTAAACTACTAGACCCCGTTGTGGGTGATGAATATATGAATTGAATTGAATTGAATTGAATAGTCATGACAATGGCAAACCTACAGTCAACTCAGCTGTCCATCTTTCCGGGGGCGGTAAAAGGGTACCCAGGGTATTCGTTCTACATTATCAGCTTGGGGGCACAATCTGCGGTTCCACACCAGCTCAATGGCTCCGAGCAGGGAGATTAAGTAGGGAGAGGAAACGCGTATTGGTGCGTGCGAGCGATGTATGATGCGCTTCCTTCGCAGCGGCTCTCAATCTCCATTAATCTTAATCTCCCTTGCTGCCAGAATCTCCGACCCGCGTTAACAAAGAAAGGTTGATTGCTTTTATTGGTGGTTGCAGTTCTCATTCGAATGAGAGTAGAAGATTTTGGTCCGAGGGAGCAAAAATGAGTTTTGCAGTTGTCAGAGGTTATTGTTGCTGTTTCCGAAGTAGGTATAAAATTTTATATTCTTTTCGTAGATGGATACGGGGACGGGAACGGGGAATGGGAGAATGGGGAACGGAGAATGGGGAACGACAATATGAAATTGACTTTTTTCTTCTAATGTATTCTTCTGGTGTGGGGGTTGTTAGATTGTAAAATAAATATAGTAGTCTACAATCTTGGTCAAAATCGTGTATGATATGTTGTTTGTTGCGCAAGAGGGGGAGGGAGCTGCCGGCTAGTATGCCTGCACGATTGTTCTTTCGATAAATTTGCCCACTAGAAATTCCTTAAGTTAATGCCAGCCCGAGTACTACCTTCCTTATAAAGCACTTTCTTATAAAAAAAATGCGTGTATACTTTAGTACAACAGATGTGTGTTCGTGCTTTACTAATTTAACTGCTTGTGAACTCCAGAGGAACTGCCTTTCGTCGATTGCTGCCTGATTAACGTGTGGGAAACACAGAGCCAGAGAAAGACCAGAGAAAGAGACGAGCGTTACGTATTAACAATCTGCTGAACTATCTACCGAACTAAATATTTATAAGGAAACACAGGTATTTAAAGTTGAGATACGGAAGTTGCCTAAGAATCCAAAAGTTACAAATAAGGAAATAGAATTGAACTAACGCGGGAATGACCTGATGAGATGATGTATAGCGAATGACGTGGGTGATGCCGAGATAATGAGATGCGTTGTTGAGTGATGTGAAACAACAGAATGAATGATTGGCAATAGAAATGGCCTAGAATGATAAGGAAGGGCCTAAACTAAAGAATGTCTAATTCACTACACTTCTGTATAATCGCTAAAAAGCTTTTCAATGTTGCATATTTTTATCACTACAAAAACCATCAAGAATTAGAAAGTCAGTTCCATTCATTTGCAGTCACAACTCACATAAATTGTTTTTTACGCATGTAGGGATCAAATGTTTTCTTGGGTAGTTTCCAGCTTGGCTCACATAAAAATGTCCCTTTATTATACCCAAAGCAACAAATATGCAGTTAAAATTAAGGAACTATTTGGGAACTGTTGGAACTACAATTTAATGAAAAGAGATCCCGAATAAGGAACTTCTGGAACTAGGCCTTGAGCATAGCAAATGGCCTTAGGGTATGCTCTTGAGGGATGGAGTTTCAGTTTCATTTGGATATAAAAACTTTAAGCGCAGTACTATGATGAAGATGTTTTATTGTCAGGAATATACATATGTAATTACAGAAAAAGTTAGTATGAGTTACAGAAAAATAACTCCTTACCTTGAGCAAATATTCCAAGAAAGAAAACAGAAAAGGCAACCAAAAGCATTTTAAACGTCGCCATAATTTGACAAGTAAGACTATTTTTGCCGCGCACAGGATGTCACTCGGATCGGAAGATAACGAAAATGTTCTGAACCAAGAAAGTTCAAAGCCCCGAATAAGTATCGGCTGTTGAACTGCACCCAGCTGTGAGAAATGAGCGAAATGATTGCGTCGGCACTTGTTTCTGCGTTATTCTGACGTTATTAGCCTGCGTCAAGATTGCAGATCGTGTCGACAAGCGAGCAGACATCGCAGACATCATCGCGAAAAATCCAGACCCAAGAACCAACTTAAAAGCACAGACTCTACTGAAGACTGTGGCTGTGGCTAGACCAAAGATGCAAACACTATACTACTGTCCCACAATAAGGATCCCCGGTTCTATGCTACTGTACCCTTGGCCATACACTCTTTTTTTTAATAAGCAACTGTTCAATAAGCAACCAGGGCTGAGATTGTGCTAAAATTTCTGGTGAAATAGCTTTCTTTATACTGTACATCCTTGCAAACTTGTCAGTTACCTTGAGAAGCCAGAAAAGAGCCAAAATAAGAGGTTTTAGGGGGTACCAGGCATTCTGTGACGGCTGAAATCCTAGATATGTTAAGCAACTCTTGAGGGCTGGACAAAAGTCAAGTTGCTTTTTGAAAAAAAAGTGTACCAGAAGTGAGAAAGTAAACTAGGGCTGAGGTTTTGTTAAGGTTTTTGCTTCAGATCATGATCATGACCTTATGTTTGGATTCAGGTAGCTTTATTTGAAAAACAAGAAAAGAACCAAAATAAGTTTTAGGTGATACCAGTCGATCAGTCATTCTGTGAGGGCTGAGATACTAGATAATTTTAAGCAGCTTTGAGGGTTGGACCAAAAGTCAAGCTGTTTGATATTGAGGAAAAGTGCGAATCCTTGATGGGGTGGACATGTCCACCCCAGTTGTCTCAGACATCAATTTTCCAATTCTTAGAAATCCGTAATAATATTCACTGGGGGGGGGGGGAGCAAGATTTTCAGCAAAAGTGGAATGAGCTCACTTCTCCCGACATTGTATGCACTGGTGAAAATCAGCGCAACTTTACCAGTCACAGTGGCATCGTGTGAAACATCGCATGATTTTATGCTGTTAGCAATCAAAAAGACTGTCACAAAAACATTGTCATTAATTTTTGAATGCAGTAAATTTCAAAAACTTTTCGTCGTTGTTACGTCGTTGTTATATCTGTCAGTGGGATAATTGTTGCAAGTTAGTAAGTAGTAAATAGTTGATCTTTGCTTGTTTCTATTTCATCTTAGGATGTTTTAGAAAGGGCGTTGGCCACCTTTTCCGAGCGTTTCAAGGGCGTAGCTCCAAAAATTTTTGGCTCCAAACCCCCAAGAATTTTTGTCCACCCCAGTATTTTTAGTCTGGAAACGCCACTGAATGACCGAGCTAACACCCTCTCAACGCCCCTCCGGAGAAAAGACTTGGGTTAAAAATCAAGTATAAAAAAGACACCTTGGGAGTGTAGGTCATTTTAGACAAGTGGGCACTCGCAACAACAACAACGACAAAAAGACCGTTTGGTTCGTTTCGACATTTCGTGCATGGTATCTTTCAGCAACTTGAGGGGTGTTTCTTGAGAACAAGATGATTGTTCATGTTGGTGGAGACTGAGATGTGAGATGTCTTCCCCTCCTCAAGGAAACGATTATTTTGCATCGCCACTGAATGTTGTCTTTGGTTCAGCCGGTCCTCAGCATGAAAAAGCATTAAAGCAAGCATTTTACAACACTGCTGCTCTGGTTTTTGTGTTCCTAAGTGGAACGATTGCCGTTATCGTCTATTATGTACTTGAAGCTTTCATTAGGCCACTTTTGTGGGCTGCACTTTGTGGCACCTTTCTGCACCCGTTTCAAAAGAATGCTACTGCAATGGTTCGAAGATGGCTGACTTCTCTAGATGAAACAGATACGCCATTTGCTGTTGGCTTTGCTTTCCTTCCATTGAAAGTTATAAATGATTCATCAGAACTGGCTGGAAAATTGCTGAAGAGAAATGCAAAAATAATCATTGTGTTGGCAGTTCTTTTCCCCTTGTTTTATTATTTGATGGTGTTTCAACCATTTCTGCAAATTTGTCACATTTTTGAGAAAATGGTGAAGTTCACTGGTCTAGCCCTAGAGATCTTTCAACAACCATTTTGGGTAAGCAGAAAGCATCCTGACCTGCTATGAACATTGTTATTGTTCTTCAAGAATTTAGGTACCAGCCGGGAGGAGGGGGGTACCTCGTTGTTGAAAAAATTTGATGTGCCAACTAGGTTTTCGATAGATACCCATGCGATGAATTCTGTTTCATGCTTTTTTGATAAGGAACCTACCTCAAGGCCTAGTTCTTAAAGTTCCTTATTTTTGGGGCTCTTTTGAGGTAATTGTAGTTCAAAAAGTTCCTTAATAGTTCCTTAATTTTAACTGCACATACAGTGGTCTTATCATTAAAAGAGAGACATTTGCATGTGGGCAAAGCTTGAGACTACTCAAAGAAACATTGGATGCATACAATGTACAATTTATGTGATTTTCGACTGCAAATGAATGGAACTGGCTTTAAAATTATTGATTATTTGCAGTAATAAAAGCATTCAACATTGAAAAGTTCCTTAATGATTTTCTCTCTAGTAGTATAAGTTCTTTAGATTTTCGGGCCTTCTACATGTAGGTTCCTTATAAAGTGGTTCTTTATAAGAAAAAAGCGTATGCCTGATCTTGGCCCGTGTATTTAGAAAAACAAAGAAATTTCCTATCCATTATTTGTAATAGTATCTCAACTTTGAGGACCCAATGAGGTAACTCCAAATGTGGCAAAAGGGCCTTTGTGCTGAAGACATTGGCATTTACCTGATGTTGATCATAAGATTGACTCTAAATTAAAAAATGCTAAAGCAATGCACATAAAAAAATTCAGAATAACCTGATACCTATCACCTTTTGTGCTAACTTTTTGTTTATCGCCTTTTGACAACAGTACTGTTGAAAAGGGGTCTGGTTGGGTTAGATACCTGGAGCCACCAAAATTTAAATTCTTTTAATGCTTCCCCTAAAATCTTCAACAGGCCCAGTTCGGTTACATTACCGTGGGATCTGCCCTGCTTCTCGACAGCCCTGATTGTCAACTGCAGTGTTAATTTTTGAAATAAACATTACAATTGTCATTGAAAATAATTCTAATCTTTAAACTTGCAGGTCTGGACACTTGTTGTTGGCTATATTGTGACTGTAATTTTCTGGTGGTCACCATCATCAGCTGGTGTCATATCAAAATTATCAATTCCTGTGTGGACTCTGCTGTTAATACATCTTGCATCTTATGCTGGAAAATGGAAGGTTTTGATCTTCTTCATTCTTTTAGTTTTATTTGTTGTTGGTTTGGTTGAAGAATGGAATGAAAACAGGTACAAGGTATGCTGAGTTTCATTCTTCTTAAATTAGATATTCCATACTTTTGGCCTCCTTTACACTATAAGGGACCTATTATAGGGGTATTAGAAGCTAGGAAGCTGCAAAAAGTCAGCTCAAAGCCACAATCCTTGATGAAATGAATTGCAAAGGGCAATTGAATAGCAGTACATGTGATGGAAATAAGTACTGACAGGGTTGTCATTTAGGCCCTGTTTACATGTGTACACAATCAACATTCCATTTTGTTCCAATTTATGGAACAAAAATTAAGCTGTTCACACAGGAACGGAACAATCTTGTACTGGTTTTTGTTGCTGTTCTCGCTAGAATTGCCCATGACAATAAACAAGGAAATAAGCAAAATGCTTTACAAAAAAAGTATGAAATCTCCAGGAATATCTCTTAGCAATAACACATGTGCTTTACCACAAAACTATATCATTCCATTTTTGGACCAGTTACTCTGTTCACACAGGAACAAAATGGAACGATTGTGTACCGTTCCACTTTTTGGTTCACTCTAAAAAAGCGTTCCAATTTTTGGAACAGAATGATATGATTGCAGTTGTTCCCGTGTGAATGCAACCCCTTAGCCTACCACTTTTCAGAAAGGAATGACTTGGAACGGTATGCAATGGTTCCCGTTTGAACGAGGGCCTTATGCTCATAACTGTAATTTAGATACCAAGCTTGGTTACTTTCCCATTGCATTTTCTATCGGGCACAGAGTTCCTTCAGCCCCATTCTTTATGATATTATGCATACAGTTGCAGGCACATCTCCTTTATCAGATGCAGCTGCATGCATAAAGCCATAAACCAGTGTAAGTATACACCAAAAGATGCAAGACGCAACTTATTCCAAAGTGGCAAACTGTAAAAAAGCCTTTCCTTATCAAATCCACGAGGCTGCACACAAAATAGAGGTGTATTTAAAGTATTGATAATAGTATATAGTAGGAAAAAAATCAAATTAATAATGTTAGATACTATGTTATATTGGTAAAGACATATTAATAAATGGTTAAATGATTTCAATCTTTAGAGAAACATGCTGCAGATAGCTGTGAATCCCCAGATGGCGCTACTGAAGAAGTTCAATCAGCATTTCAGAGACTTCTCCTAAAGTCCTTTGCTTTTGCTGGAATAACTTCAACACCTGCTGTTGAACATTCAGAGGAAATTCCCACAAAGAAACCCACAAGTCAAAGTCAATTGGCTACTGATATTGCTGAAGAAAATACTGATGCATCGGAGACTGATGGAGTCCCAAATGAGCCAACAAAACCTAAAGACCCCCCAACAACCAGAAAGCATAGAAAGAAATCAAAGGGACATTGCAAACATTCCCCAAGAAAAGAATCGGAAAAAGTGATCCCTACTTCAAATTTTTGTTCTGGGTGTTCATTATCAGCCGCCTTTGGTTCCACATGTGGGTTTTAGAAATTGTTCCAGTCTTGGTTGCTATATATATATTAAAGCGTCTTATAATCTGGTTTAATGTGCCAGCATTTCTTTACACGAAATGGTCAACTGTGCTCGGACATTGTGAACAATGGACCGTTAATAGGAAAGATGCTATCGTTCCAATACCTGTAAGAGGTATTTATAAATTGATGCTGAAAGGAGACAAAAGGTATGCATTCGAAAAATATATTCGAGATAGAAAGAGGAAGCTCAACAAAGCGGCAAATTACTCCAAGATAATGAATACAGTTTATAGATTCGAAAAACTGATAGCAAACTTAAGACTTTGTTCTATTTCGTCTAAACCTCGCGAAATTTCGTCTAAATTTCTTTATTTTGATTAGGCAAACAGTTTTTTCTTTAAATCCTAGTTGAGACTGCGTTTTAAGCTTTCCTAAACTTCTGAGAAGCCACTTTGTTTTTATTCCTTTTCTAGTTTTCGAATTACTCGCATTTTTCAAAATGTTTTGTTCGTGAAGTATGTTTTTCTTTTCACTGAAATTTGTTCAGCTTGCTCACCCAAAACTTTCCCTGTTGGGTATCTTCATCATGTAGTTGTACAGTAGACGCAGGAAAATTCGACAAGAGAGAGAAACATCGAGAGAGGACCAAAATCTTGTTCGAAATAGAGAAAAGTTCAGATTTAAGATACGGGAAGAAGATTGGGTGTCAGACATCGGAAATATCCAGAAGATAGACTTTAGTTAGACATAGAGAGAAGTTTGATATAGAGGATAGTCGAGATATAGGGAGTTGACAGCATGATCTGTCACATGTTGCAGAATATCCCTCTTCCAATGTCCTCAAAAGGCTAACTATCAAACAAATATCACGGGTTGAGAAACAGACCCTTTACTTCAGTACAGCACTGGCTTTTATTTGTATAACAAATTCTTAAAGTATGAAATTTTACTGCCAGAAACAGACCTCGTATCACACCTTTGTTTGTCTTCCATTTCTTGTAGATGCCATTCTTTGCCTAAACTCAGCATCCTGTACTCCAGGGATATCATTAATACCATTGGACAGAAAATACTTTTAGCTATGATTAGACCTGTTAATGTTTCTTGTAATCATTTAGAAATAGTTACCTGTCTGCCTGTGTTTTAGGTCATAAAATGGGCAGATGGCAGTGTGGAAAAGTTGATAAGTGTGTTCATCATCCTGTGCTTAATTGTCTTCACAACCATGGCTGCTATATTGCTTGCTATTCAGGTATTGAACGGTATTATTTATACTTTTTTTTCAAGGAACTTCTTCTTCTGCCTTGTCTTCGTCCTCCTCTTTTTCTTTTTCTTTTTCTATTCATTCTTCTTTTTCTTATCCTTATCGTTCTTCTTCTCCTTCTTTTTCTTCCTTGTATTCTTCCTCCTCCTCCTTCTTCTTCCTCTTCATCCTTTTGCATTCAATTCTTCTAATTTTCTTTTAATTTTTTTTCTTCTTATTCTTCTTCTACTACTATTTCTTCCTCTTTTTATTCTTCTTTTCTTCTTCTCCTCTTCTTCTTTTCTTCTTCTTCTTCTTCTTCATTTCTTCCCTTCTTCTTCTTCTTATTCTTCTCCTCTTCTTCTTTCTCATTCTATTCTTCTTCTTCTTCTTCTTCTTCCGTCCTATCTTCTTCTCATTCTTCTTCTTCTTCTTCTTCTTCTTGATTCTGTTTCTTGTTGCCCTTCTTCTTTCTCTTCTTGATCTTCGTCGTTTTCTTTTTTGTGTTATTCTTTTTCTTCATCCCTTCTTCTTCTTCTTATCCGTTTTCTACTTCTTCTTCTATTTCTTCCTCTTCCTCTTCTTTTCTTCTTCTTGTTCTTCTTGTTCTTTTTCATTATTCTTTTTCTTCTTCTTTTCCATCTTTCTTCTTGTCTGTTTCTCATTCTTCTTCTTCATCATCTTTCATCATCATCATCATCTTCTTCTTTTTCTCCTTCTAGTTTTTCTTATTTTGTCTTATTTTTTCTCCTCTTCGTTTTCTTTTCTTTTCTTCTTTTTTCTTTCAACCTCTTTCTTCAAGGTTCAACAAGAGAGTGCATACATGGCACGATTAGTCAGCAGTACAGTCAATGAAACCATCACAGCGAACCCGGAACTCATCAGGTAATTCGGATATCCAAAGTTCAGCACCAACAAGTCGGTACAACAAATTATTATGTCGTCAGACACCTTTTCCAACCCATGTTAGCATAAAAACGACAAGTAAAGTAGTTGCACCACTGAAGCTTGAAAGTAGAACAGATTCGACTTTTACGATCTTTACTGTTCAGTTACGATGTGTTAAAGTTAAATGATACTGCCTTTAGCATCGGGTAATACACTTATGCATCAATCGTATGGTTGTTATGATCTTATGGCAACATGGGACATTGCTTCTAGATTTTTGATCATTACATCTGGATCGAAAACCAAGGGAGATACATGATTGGGTTATATCTTAAAAATATTTTTTAAAGGAGGCATCTTCTATAATTATCTCAGTTTTGCTATAACACTGAAATATTATCAAAAAACGGTTGGTGCTTTTGAATTAGGTAACATTTTGTGCATCATATAAGCCGGATCTTTAGCCAAATTACTAAAGCGTTAGACAGGAGGAAAGCCTTCGGCTGTATGACTTAGAGAGCCACTTGGCGATTTTACTGAGCTCTATAGCTCAGTGGAAACATCGTTTTAGCCCTCTTCTCGTGCAGTCCAGGTTCGAATCTATTTTACTGTGGTAGGCCACCTATGGAAAATTAATGTATGTATATAATGAAATTGATTTGAAATAAAATAAACAAACAAATACGCTATTATTCGATTTCTAGATGGCTTCCAGAAAATACTGATGTTCAGAAAGCACTGGATTCAATGGTTCATCGAGCATATGTGCATGGTAGAGGATGGATGATTGCCAAGGTAGAAATGACCGTATTCTTGTTTGTCGAATCCACTAAATAGGCGGACTGAGTCGAATGATTTGCAATATTTCCAGGGACTAGGATTCGTTTAGGCTCGATTCGTTTAGGCTCTAGTGCTCCTTGCGCTGCAGGCATCATGTAGATTGAGGTATTAGATGTGTGGTGTGTGGTCAGCGTTAAAGATGGAGGAGGAAAAAAAATCAGTTTTTAGCGTCAGCCATGATGATCTCAGAAGTAGGCCAACTAACGGGATTTTAACCTTGGCGGTGGCACTGCTGTGACTTGGGCTCGAACCCTGACCTTACTGAGCTCCTGACATCACAAGCATCGATTGTGCAGAAAATAATAGCGAGGAATGTTTAAAAATTTTTGGCAAAGCAAGGTCTTTGTTTCATTCAGGAGTTTTGGAATCTGTCCACATCAAAACCTAAGGGCGGTTCTGAGTAGACAGAAAGTGTTCGTTTTCTCACTTGGACGCTTCAATTAATCCTGTTGGTCTCTCTGCTCTATTCTGCAAGCTGATTGGTGTTTAAACACAATGCCAACTCACCACTACTTTCTCGAAACTCAAACTTAAAATGCAACACAAATGAAAAACCACAGAGTTAGGAACACCTAACTCTATTCCTAACGTCTCTGTTCCTAACTCTATGTGGAAAATGTACCTCAAAAAATGTACAATGTACATCAATGTACATAAAAATGTACATCACCTTGCGAAATCTCCTGTTCATGTTTTCATGAAAATTCGAACACCATATAATAAGACTTAATAGAAGTTCATAGCCACAAATGTGTAAATTTTCAATTTTGCAGCATCAAAATCAAATGAACAAGTTTTCAATAGCAAGTATTTCTTTGCAGTTCTTTGTTATCTAAGCGTAAAAATATAAGAACGTAGTTTTTTCAGGAGAAGTTTTCCAGAATCACCAGCCACTCCATCTTGCTCCAGACCATCTTCTTCTTCTCACTCTTCTGCGACCAATGTTCAAATACTCTGGATCTTTTTGATCGTCACCCTCTGATAAAACATACAATTTAGAAAATTTTAAACGTTCCTCAAACTTTTCTGAAACCATGAATGTCAATTGATCATCCAAATAAACAGGGGGAGACAAAAAGGCTAAAATGTTTTTGTGATTAATACTATCTAATTAACTAACTAACTCACTAGATAAGTGACTAACTATCCTACGTTGATAACTAAGTAACTAGTTACTAAATTAACTAATAAATTAACAATCTTACTAACTCACAACCTACCTACCTATCTAACTATGTAACTAACTAACTAACTAACTAACTAACTAACTAACTAACTAACTAACTAACTAACTAACTAACTAACTAACTAACTAACTAACTAACTAACTAACTAACTAACTAACTAACTAACTAACCAACCAACCAACTAACTAACTAACTAACTAACAAACTAACTAACTAACTAACTAACTAACTAACCAACTTACTAACTAACTAACTAACTAACTAACCAACCAACTGTAGTATCCTGCACTCGTGAATAACCTGTGTTTGTACCGTGACCTTTGCACCATAAAGTGTTCCTGTCTGTTGTATGTAAATGTTCCTGTAATTAATTCAGAAGTTAGTTCAGTTCCAATCCAAGATGTAGTCAGTCTATGTCTCTCTCTCCCAACATTACACCAACCAACCTTCTGACTAAGTAACTAACTAACTAACCGACTAACTAACAAATCAACTAACTAAACAACCAACCAACCAACCAACCAACCAACCAACCAACTAACTAACTAACTAACTAACTAACTAACTAACTAAACTAACTAACTAACTAACTAACTAACTAACTAACTAACTAACTAACCATCTAACCAAGTAACTACTTTGCTAAACTAACTAAGCTTACAGACTAACTAGTTTACAAAGCAACTAACGAACTATCTAATGTGGAAAATACAGACAAATTTCTGACGTACCAGGGTCTTCATCTTCAAAGCGACTGAGTTCATCTTCTGGGTCTTCGAAGTCCATTTCTTCTTCCTGCTCTGCCTTTGCAGCACCTTTTAAACAACAACATCATTTAAAATGAGAAAAACCTTCAGGCCACTTTCAGGACAGAAGGAAAAACTTCATAAATGCTTATGGGCCACGACACAGGACGTAGACAAACATAGCACAAAGGCTCAGTGTTGGAGATCGTATATTGCTCGTATACCCCAAAGTTCACAAAGAAATATGAATATGGTACATAGAAATACTCAAAAGTCTGTTGTTAGAGTTATACAGCTGGAATTTATTTGGCAGTTATTGTGACTTTATCAAAATTGATCATCTTAGCAAAAATTATACCCCAAGTTTGTAATTTTGCAAATTTGATACCCCAAAATTTATTTTCCACCCCTAAAAAGGTACCTTAAAAAATGGCACATCCCGTACCCATATGGGAGTTACCCCCCCCCCCCCCCCCGGGAAAGAACAGTAAATATTCATATACTTGTTCTGTTCATTATTTATCAAGTTTATAGACCCCTTTTTAAGAGATCTCTAACTCAAGCTTTAAAACACCCCTTATTTTGAAAATGTATGTACTTAATGTATCTAGTACATGGTCATTTGAAGTGTACTCTACTTTGCTGTCCTACTGCTCTCTGGTGGAGGATAGGACAATTTCGCTCAGTAGTGCTTTTTAGCGTGCACCGCTAAATATGACTATTTTGAATGATTCATCTTAAGAGAGAACTGTGTGCTAGATTTTTTATCATGTGGTATTAACGAGTGGTCACTGACAGAACATCATCATTCACTCCAGGGGCAATTCACTCCTTGGAAATCTCGTACACCTTTGCTGGAAGTCTTATTGTTTTCTAGGAAATCCCTTGAAGATCCTTTTGTTCTAGTAGAAATCTCGTACGTCTTTTCGAAGAGTGAAATGCCCCTCGCATTCACTGGTGCATTAAAGAGCTATCACTTGCCCGTAACTTCGCCAAACCTAATTTGAAGGAAACTCAAAAACTATTAACCCACAACCAGTGAATTCAGTGGAAAGAAGATCGGGAAAGATTTTGGTTTTCTGTCCGAAGAATTTCAGGCCCTCGCAAAACAATCAAACACTGTTGTCAAATGTCCGAAATCTGTTTGTCAAAATGTTTGATCGTTTGGCCACGCCAAAAAACAATGCTGACCGCAAAATGTGACTATTTTGAATCATTCATCTTACCAAAAATGGTGAAAGTCACTCCAAGAATAAGCATGAAAAACAATATTGTCTTCATTCTGATATCTTCCTCAGTTTTCTTTCAGCTCAACTCCAAGTGCTTTTCGTTTGCACTGCACTATCACAATTTTATGCTGGCTGGGTGTGTCTGTCACGCAACCCCTTAGTTTTTTCAAAAGCCTTCTTTGACATGGCGGAAGAATGTTAGTTTCCAGGGACGCCTACACATGTTATTGTTCTTCTATCTTGTTGTTTTTTGATCATGGTTTTGTTTTTTGATTCCCAAGGATGTATTGGTGGTGTGGGTGGGCAATGATGATTGTAAGGCCCTAGCCAAACAATGAAACGTTGCATTATGCCCTGGCCAAACGGTCAAACATTTTTGGTCTAACATTTTAAATTTGCTTTACAACAAATGTTTGACCGTTTGGCCACGTCCAAATCTATTGCTTGTCAAGCAAAAGTAACAGAATTTGTGGTGTGACGCTTTGGACAAAAGTATTATTTGCTTGACGCAAGGTCTTGGCCAAACGGTAAAACATTTTGCTTGAGAAGCAAATCGCAAATGTTTGACCAACAATGTTTGATCATTTGGCCAGGGCCTAAGTCAAAACATTTGAGATTTGCGTGTCAAACAATGTTTGCCGTTTAGCCTTGTCACATGTTCGACAAGCAGAATTTGCTTTTGGTTTCGGCGATGTTTTTGTAAACATTTGCTGCTTTCCGCAAGCAAAAATGTTTCGCTAGGCTAGCATTGTTTTTTTGTCGCGGAAAAACGGTCAAAGTTTTTTTCGACAAACAGAAACAGATTTCGGACACTTGACAACAAGGACAATATTTGATTTTTGGCCAGGACCTGGGACTCTTCGGACAGAAAACCAAAATTTTTCCCAATCTTTCTTTCCACAGAATTCACGAGTAATGGGTTAGTTGTGATATTTGGCCCTGTTTGTGGGTCATGTTCTGTAAAGTTTCGCCTTATCGGGTTATGGGTGAGTCATATTCTTCCCTAGTCATGGGTATCCTACAAATCAGGTTTGGCGACGTTATGGGTAAGTGATAGCTCTTTAATGTACCAGTGAATGATTATGTTCTTCAGTGACCACCGGTGGCGTAGCCAACGGTGGTAACCTTTAGGGCGTACCACCAAGGGCCCCCGCTGATTAGGGATGAAAAGGGGCCCCAACCTATAAAGTCATAATGAAGCCATCGTTTTAAGATGAAATAAATGTATTTTCTTGTAAGAAACTGCTTGTGAGACCTAAAAGTTATAATAATATGCCTTTGAAACTGTCTTTTGTACATGTATGTTTTAGGTACGTATTGTAGTTATATAGTCTTCTGCTAATTTGCTGAACAAGGAGGAACCTATGGCCTTCTTGAACGATTTGAAGGAGTGTAATATGACAGACGAAAAGTAACATAAATACAAGTGTCCGAAAAGCTTCTATTTTATATTTGCAGCTCCTAGTCCCTTTTATAAGACAGGGTACAAGGGCCCCAGTCCCTTTCTTCACTAAGGGCCCGACACACCTCCGCTACGCCACTGGTGACCACTCGTTAATACAAAATGATAAATAAATATAGCACACAGTTTTCTCTTCGCCATGGTACATATAGTATTCTCGTGTGCTTTAAGATATTTGGAAGAAATTTGTAGTTTATTTGGTTCAAAGTTCTTATTTTCATATTTTGCATCCGACCTTTTATCTTTATATCTCTATTACCTAATAGGATTCTCAAAAGGTCCTTTGCAAAATTTTTCCTGGTTATTAGGGGGTGCTTCTAAAACAATGGCCTGTTTATTGGGTTACATTGTAAAAATCTTGTTCCGGTTATGGGTCCACGCTCTGGATTCTTATAGGCACGTGTATACTAACCCCAATTAGGTTTTAACCCCTTGGCTGTTATTTAAAAGTTAAAGGTGTAGTTTTAATTCATGCAGTTCAACGTCTACTGCACTAAATGCCCACTTCCCAGGGTTTGCTGCTGTTGAGTTTCAATCGAACAGTAATGCTATATCTCTATTTTCAGTTGAATTTGATGTTCAGAGGACATCATAGAAATAGCAGTGAATTGGAAAAACAAATGACAGCGTTTGTTGATAATTTATATGAGCAGTGGTTAACGAGGGTATGTCAATTAAACATGTCTATTATAAATGTATTTTTTTTATATATAGAAAACTAAAAAATTGATCCAGTACTGAAATTGTCGTAATATTTTCAGATTTTGAGTACTGAAAATTCTCAATTCCATCGTAAAACTGATGAGAAGAGATAATGGCTGCGTTTTCCCCAACCTTTTCGAACAAAAATCCTTTGAAATCATGCAGCTGATGAGTGTTTAAAAGAATTAATGTTTCGCGTTTGAAAGACCTTCATGAAATGACTACTGTGAGAGCTTGTTTTTAAGTCAGTTTTGTAGATAGAAACCTTTGCTTTTCTAAGTTTCCGGAGAAACAAGTATACTTTTTTCAACATACCTTTTTCAATAAGCAATTGGACTTTTGTCCCCCCTCAAAGACGCTTGAAATTTTGAACATCTCAGCCCCTCAAAGTTGCAAGTTGCTCAACATTTTCTGTACCTGACAGCCAATCCTGACTTCGCGGGTCAAATCCATCAACTTTTAGGCCTATTTCGCAGGACATTTGGAAGACAGTAAATAGAAACACGTTATCTAAAGGCTGCTATATCTATTCACATCAACATATATATTTTGACATGAACGCTACAGCTTGGTTGTTTGACTTCTTAGTTGATTACAGTAATTTAGTTGAGCCATTGAGTTGCTAAATGTTCAGGTCAGTCCAGCCTTAGCTGCTTTCTGATCAGTTGCTTATTGAAAAATAGTGTACTTAATTTATCTTGCGTTACTACTTCCATTCACCAATGAATTGAGTTTGAATTTTCGTTCAACAGAATGACGTTAATCGAGTATCAGGAAAGCCACAAACACATGGAAATTCTTCAGTAGGCAATAAAAATGCATCCTTGTCGTTCGAAAATCTTCAGAAATGGTTTCCAAGTACTTTCGAAATTTCCACTTTAGTATCGCTTGTAAAAGAAAATGTTGACACTTTGAAAGCGGTAAGACATTACAATATTTTTGTTCTCCCTAGACTCACGCTAGCGAATCTATAATCACTACTGTGGTGGATAATCACTACTGTGATGGATAATCACTACTGTGATGGGTTATTATGCTTGATGTGGTGGTAGGCTTTGCAAACTGTGGTGGATGATCACTACTTGTGGTGGGTTATTATGCTTGATACACAACAAGCATAGTAACCCACCACGTCAAGCATAATAACCCACCACAAGTAGTGATTATCCACCACAGTACGCAGAAACTACCACCACAATAAGCATAATAACCCACCACAACAAGCATAATAACCCACCACAGTAGTGTTTATCCACCACAGTACGCAGAAACTACCACCACAACAAGCATAGAAACCCACCTCATAGAGCATAATAACCCACCACATGAGTGATTATCCACCACAGTACGCAAAATCCCCACTACAACAAGCATAGTAATCCACCACATCAAGCATAATAACCCACCACAAGTAGTGATTATCCACCACAGTACCCAAAACTACCACCACAACAAGCATAATAACCCACCACAACAAGCATAATAACCCACCACAGTAGTGTTTATCCACCACAGTACGCAGAAACTACCACCACAACAAGCATAGTAATCCACCACATCAAGCATAATAACCCACCACAAGTAGTGATTATCCACCACAGTACCCAAAAACTACCACCACAACAAGCATAATAACCCACCACAACAAGCATAATAACCCACCACAGTAGTGTTTATCCACCACAGTACGCAGAAACTACCACCACAACAAGCATAGAAACCCACCTCATAGAGCATAATAACCCACCACATGAGTGATTATCCACCACAGTACGCAAAATCCCCACTACAACAAGCATAGTAATCCACCACATCAAGCATAATAACCCACCACAAGTAGTGATTATCCACAACAGTACCCAAAAACTACCACCACAACAAGCATAATAACCCACCACATCAAGCATAATAACCCACCACAAGTAGTGATTATCCACCATAGTACCCAAAAACTACCACCACAACAAGCATAATAACCCACCACAACAAGCATAATAACCCACCACAGTAGTGTTTATCCACCACAGTACGCAGAAACTACCACCACAACAAGCATAGAAACCCACCTCATAGAGCATAATAACCCACCACATGAGTGATTATCCGCCACAGTACCCAAAAACTACCACCACAACAAGCATAGTAATCCACCACATCAAGCATAATAACCCACCACAAGTAGTGATTATCCACCACAGTACCCAAAAACTACCACCACAACAAGCATAATAACCCACCACAACAAGCATAATAACCCACCATAGTAGTGTTTATCCACCACAGTACGCAGAAACTACCACCACAACAAGCATAGAAACCCACCTCATAGAGCATAATAACCCACCACATGAGTGATTATCCACCACAGTACGCAAAATCCCCACTACAACAAGCATAGTAATCCACCACATCAAGCATAATAACCCACCACAAGTAGTGATTATCCACCACAGTACCCAAAAACTACCACCACAACAAGCATAGTAACCCACCACATCAAGCATAATAACCCACCACAGTAGTGCTTATAGATTCGCTAGCGTGAGACTCTTTTTCATTCGAAAATCTCTGTTAAATCATTACGAGGAGTATTTTCAGTAAAAAAGTAATATTTCTTGATCAAAAGAGAATAAATGTTTTAATAGTAATAATCTGTAAAACCTACATACTTTTTTACTTGTGTATTGGTAATATCAAGCCATGCACCATATGAAAGTTTTATAACATTAACTAATGTTAACTGTTTGTAACTGCTAATGTATGTCGAAATGTCATCTACAATGGCTGCCAAATGTAATTGGAACGCCCAAGATTTTTCGTGTGAATCACTGACATTTTCGGTAAATCTAGCGTATTCACGAGTTTAATCCCTCCCCTCTCCCTCAAACAATGTTGAGACAAGGCCAGAATTAGCTGGAAATTTTAATGTTAAACAACATTGTCTTAGGGGGAGGAGGGGAAGGGTGCAGCAATAGCTGGCAGTGAAAGAGAATTTCATAAAAGGCGTTCCAACACTTTTGGCAGCCATTGTAGTCAGAACGTATAGGATACAGGTGATTGCAGTCGTGGTAGCGCTCCCCGCTCATGCCGAGACTGCGTCTAACGGGAATCAGTTGTCAACTAATCGCAGAAGTAGAACATGCCCAATTTTCTGGGACTGTGCACCGACTTGTTGTCATAAAAAGGAGCTAGTGGCCAACTAGTTGCCAGAGCGCTTATGTGGACAGGTCATTTGCAATAGATTGGTTCCAAAAAATTGCCGATTAGCAGTTGGCAACTAGTGCTGACTCTGAGCAATGCCTGGGTGTGTATGTTTTAACCAATTCTTTATTTTTTTCTCTTCTTGCAGCTTATTGAGTCTTTATGGATGATATTGAAAAGCAATGCAAATTTGGCATTCAGTTTTGTGACAACTGTCCTCTCAATAATTTTCTTCAGCAGCACATATGTTTTGAATACAGGACTATCTTCTGTAAGTTTTCAATCATTTGCTTTTTCATATACTTACTGGCAAAACGTGGGTTTCACGAATGGACCTTTCAAAGAGGCCTGGGTCGGACACGACATTTTTCTGGAAGCTGGTGGACATTTCTAGTAAGGGAATCCTCTCCGTGGAAAAACTGTCGTTAGGAGAGGTAGTTCGGCAAATTCTGCTCCAAACTCACGATTACACGTTTTTTTATAAGAAACCTGGCTCGGGGCCTAGTTCTAAAAGTTTCTTAATTTTTGGCCCAATTTTAGTTCTAAAAGTTTCTTGACAGTTTCTTGATTTAATGGAAATAAATTGCAGTAAAAACGATAAAAAAACGTGAATATAGCAGGAAAATTATTAATATTATTATATTACAAAGAATTAGCCATGCTGGTGCGAGAAATCGAATGGGAATGCTTGAGAATTGATAACTACGTCCAAAAATGTGATATCAGTATGTTGGAAAACTGACGCAAGAATTTTTCAAGCTTCTTAACTTCTTCCTCCTAGTTCTAAAAGTTTCTTAACTTTTGGGGTGTCGAATTCTAGGTTTCTTATGCACCGGTTTCTTATAAAAAAACGTGTAGAGGAAGAAAGAGAACTGAAAGGAATCTGCGACAATAAATGTTGAAACAAGATATAAGCAACTCAGAAACAGGAAAATACTTCTTTAAATGTCTCCCTGAGCAAATAGGGTGGGATTTGAAGCCTTTCTTTCACTTTTAATCGAATTGAACATGAATTTGAAGTAAAATTTGATGCACAACATCTCCTGAAACGACCGTAATTCCAGTTATTACACACTCGGAGGGGATTCCCTTACTAGAAATTTCTACAAACTCCAGAAAAGTGATGCGCCCAATCCAGGCTTCTTTGAAAAGGGCTATTACCAATAAATTTGATGCAATGATAACAAAGTAGACAATTTTTTCAGCCAATCAGCGATTTTATTTACATTTTTGAGGATCCAATCACAGAGCTCCTTTCTGACGAGTTTTGTTTTGATTTTTTGTCATCCATGAGAGAAGCTGTGGTGAACTCAAAACAGAAACATCTCTAAAATTTCATTCAATTTCATTCATTAGATAATTTGTTAAATTCCCTCGGTAGTTCCAACCCCCACCGCTTATCCCGACCCCCCTGCAATTAGGCGCCTAAGAGTAGCTGTAGCTTTTCTACCTTTTTATGTGCGAAGGATGAGCATATTATGTGGGGATGCGATGTCACGGATACAGGTATATACCTACCTAAGACGCTCTTTTTTTGCCAAAATGTAACAAAAGATTGACCGCAAATATGCCGAAATGAACTTTGAAGTCGCCGTAAGTGTGGCATTAATAGTATCATTAACAAAATGCAATTACTTAATGATTAACAACAATTAGCAGCATTTGCTACTGTGGCGCAATGGTCTCAACCATCGCTTTCTTGAACTAGAGGTCCGGAGATCGATCCCCGTTTCATGATACTCTCAATATTTTTTATGCTCGTTTGGTTTTGATTTCCATGTTTTCATACTCGAATTTTTTATTGTAACAACTCTATCCGTTTATGCCCTTCAACAAAGTTTTTCATGTTTTGGTCATCAATTTCAATAGTTTCGTTTACTTCTTTATGCTTTCGCGGTCCGCAGGTGTATCAAAGCGAATGACTACCATGAAAAGAATACATATGGATTCAAAAACTTGGATCAAAAATTTTTCAGGCTGATATAATTATGACTATCGTATAATATTTCAAGTACATTGATTATGATTGAGCGAAAATCACGGCTAGGCTTAATTTACATGAATTGTGCGTGAAAGTCGACATAAACATGTTTTCGAATGGCAATCAACTGTTAAAGTAGCGATTAGTGGTGATTACTCATTGGCAATTAGGTCGAGAGATAGATTGTTTGTTTACGCAAGCTAAGGTCTCGACAATCTTCAGTTAAGATGTCGATAAACTTGGCAAGAGTTTCTATTACGCCACAAGCCTCTCCGTTCTCTCCTCTTTATTGAAAATAACACAAAATCTTAAACTATGTATGCAAATTTGGGAATCGAGAAAATTTAGAGCAATCAGTGAATGTCTGCAAATCTCAAAAATTCGATGCAATATTCAAAGGCAAACAATTCTATGAAATCTTGAAAACATAAATATCTAGGATTTTTTAGTATTTCTAGAAATACTGTTTTTCAAATTTGTGATAATCATGATCATCATCATCATCATCATCGTCGTGCTCATGATCATTTCGATAATCATGATCATCATTTTCATAATCAGTTTTGCTGCAGCTATTGTATTGCTGGACATGGATTCATTTGTCAAATCATTGTTTTATTGTTGCAAATTCTTGCAAACACTCTCTGGTAAGCGTTGTACCGCCATCCTTCGCACATTGCGACAGCATTGCTATATGTTTCTATCTTCTACCGTTGTCTCTGTGGCGCAGTGGCTAGCGTGCTGGACTCACAACTCAAATGTCGTGGGTTCGAGCCACGGTCTTTCCACTTGTGTTGCAGAGATAACAACCTTGGGCAAGTTGTTAACACAAATGTGCCCCTCTCCACCCAGGTGTATAAATAGGTACCTGGTCGGTAGTTATGAGCGCCGTGTGTGGCTGCACCCTGCTATATGCTAATGCATCCAGACCATGGGTAAAGTGTAAAGTCGACTGAGTAACCCTGGGCTAGTAGTAGACTCAAAAACGGCAACTTTACTTTACTTTTCTTTGCCTGTTTGATTGAATTGACATTTCATTTTCATTTTGTTTAGATCGTTTTCCTAACTGCTTTATTCTATTTGCTGAGTTCTTCTGGTTCACAATACAAAGTCGTCGAATGGATGTCTGGTGTCAGCATGGGAACGAGATTTAGTGAATCGGTTAATATTGCCGTACGAGATGTATTCGGAGCCACCTTAAAGATGGCGGCGTTTTATGGATTCTACACGTGGATGACGCATAGTATTTTTGGACTGAATATTGTTTTCATTCCGTCAGGTAATACTTGAGAGCTTCTTTTCTCGATAAAAGATTCTTTATAGTTTGATTGCTTTACGACTACTTCAAGTGTGTACTTTCAAGACTGACGCGTCATTTAAGCGGACTCTAAAAATTGAATTTGCTGCGTTAGGAAGAGTTGATATATTCTCACAATGTTCTTTTATATGACCAGTTTCTCATTAATTTTGAATTCGTTTGCTTTGAAAATTAGGCTATGAAAAGCGAGTTCGCCTTTCATAGCTTAATATCACAATTCTGTCAAAAACTTTTCACTTCTCTATTTGCACTAGATAGTAGCGAATTTCTGTCCAGTACTCAATATCTATTGGTCAGTTAAAGTAGCCACAGCTATCAAGCAGACATCAACTTCAATTTCCAAATATCTCTTTATCTTCAGAAAGAATATTTATTGAATACTTGTATCCTGTTATATATATTTTTTCTTAGCCCTTGCAGCGTCATTAGCTGCCATTCCGTTTATTGGAACATACTTTGCTGCCTTGCCTGGAGGTCTTGAGCTGTGGCTTGTTCATGATGAAGAAATTCTCGCCATTTTGCTTCTTATTCTTCATATATTACCGTCATATGTTGTCGATATTGCTATATACAGTGAAATCAGTGGGTGAGTTTTATTTATTTTAGATAAACATTATTATGGTATGGTACAATAAAAACCCGCACATAAGAACCTATGTTTTTGAATGCAACCTGTTTAGGTTCTAATGCAACGAGGTATACACTCTTTTTTTTATAAGAACAATTTTATAAGAACACGAGCCTTGATTTTGCCCAGATTTTAAGAACAAATTAAGAACAAGCTGAGGGTGGCCTTTTCAAAAGCCCCAAGAGTATCAACTAAATATGTAAGTAAGACAGCCAAACTGAACGTAAAAAGCAAGCAAACAAAGAAATGGACAAGAATGCTGCATTTTCACAGGAACCTACTACCACCCCAGACATTCATTGAAACATATAGGTATCTAAGTAACCAAGGAATTAAGAAAAGATTAAGAACATTTCAGTCTCAATAACGGCAAAAGTTTAAGAACAGCCAGCCTCGATCAAAATTTCCTGGTTTTAGTGTATAAGATACATTCTTCTTTAAAAAACATGCCGATTTTCAACAATCGCCCAAAAAATGGCCAAAGTTTCAAACAAGTTGCCTGAGTGGTCGTAAATTTAACATTTCTATTTCTTAGGCCCTGGCCAAACGCTCAAACATTGTTGGTCCAACATTTTAAGTTTTCTTTGCAACAAATGTTTGACCGTTTGGCCAGGTCCAAAAACATTGTTTTCCAACATTCTGGAACAAAAAGCTTTTGCTAATGCCCAAGCACCAACGTCTTGCTGTTAAGAAATGTTGCTAGGTTCCGAAATGTTGCAAGTTGTTGAAGCATGACAATAACGAAAGAAATGCTTGACAAGCAATGTTGTAAAGGCGGCCAACCGATCAAACATTGCTTGACAAGCAAAAGTAAGCAGTGTTTTTGAAAAGGTTCAAAAACATTTTTTGCTAGACGCAAGCCCAAAATGTTTGACGAGCAATGTTTTTGGATGTGGCAAAGTTGGTAGGCAAAACGCAAAGCGATTGCATGATTTTTTTCGAATATTCACCCAGCTTCTCACAAGTATAATGTTCGACCTACGGGGGGAGTGCACTTAATATAATTTGATTCATGGGTTTGCCTGCCAGTGGGGTATCGTAGACAGGACAATTTTCTTCCCAGGGTGTGCTTTGTGTCTAATTTTACCCTTAAAAGGTTTGGTTTCACAAAGTTTCCAGAAGAAATTCCGGAAAGGGTTATTCTTTTGGAGTTTCTAAATTTCGGAATGGGTACCAAAACTTTGTTCGGTAGGCACACCCCCGTACTTTTGTGTGATAGATGCACCCGCCGGGGGTCGACCCCTTACCTTGGTTGTTATGGCCTTGTCTTGATCGATATTTCGTGCAAAACCCCCGTAAAACCAATGTTCTTTTTTTATTTTGCAGCGGTGGTCATCCGTACCTAACAGGCTTGGCTGTAGCTGGCGGAATGTACTGGTTTGGTTTGGAAGGAGCTATTATTGGACCAATAGTTCTTTGCTGTTTGATCGCCGCATTTAACGTTTATAATGGGATTTTCAATGGCGATAAAGGCGACGTTCCGATGGAGTATGCTAATATCCGGTCTATGGATTATACTATCAAAAGGACGCCGTTTTATCGAAATATAAGGTAAATTTGATGTTTAGTAAACGCTTATATTTTGAGAACTTGGGAATTTTGAAATTCAAGTGAAAAATAACGTAGAATGACAATCAAAGATCTGGTTTGTAAGGGCCTATTTATATGGAGAAAATCGTCCCACCTTTCAGCCCTCCAGCTGTGAGGTGAGAGCTGGAGTAAATTTCGTCTCACTTTTCAACTCGCGCTGGAAGATGCGATGATTTTGTCCAAATAAGCAGGGCTTGAAGCCGCGGCTACACGTACGACATTTTGCTTGAAAGGGTGACGACACACATGAAAGTGTCCTGTCATGAAAAATCCTGAGGTGGCTACACGCTGCGACAAAAATGCTGCGACAGAAGTTCAGCGATAATAGGGTAGGAAGTATCCAGGAAAAGGCGCGAAAATGCGTTGATTCGGCAATGCCAAAAGGCAACTACACGCTGCGAATTTCTTGGCAACAAGCAAAAACATAACGCGAAAAGTTCAACCAAGTCAATGTAGTGCGACCTCATTTCCTAAAGTCGCAGAACAATTTGTTCCAAGCATTGTTGGTCCAACACTCTAAATTTGCTTTAAAACAAATGTTTGACCGTTTGGCAACGTCCAAAACATTGCTTGACAAGCAAAATCAACAAAATTTGTGGCGTGGTGTTTTTGAAAAAGTTCAAAAATATTATTTACTTGAAGCAAACAAAAAATGTTGGACGAGCAATGCTTTTGGACGTGGCCAAACGGTCAAACATTTTGCTTGACAACCAAATTTCAAATGTTTGGTCAACAATGTTTGATCGTTTTGCCAGCGTCTAAAGGGTCTGTACTGTGAGCACAAATTACAAAAATCTTTGACGTACGAATTTCTTATACAAAAAAATGTGCATGTGTTTACATTTGTTTTATTTATCTTTCAGGAGAGCACTGAGTGAAGAAAGATAGAAGATTAGTTAAAGAAAAATGAAATAAACTAAAATGTTAAAGAAACTGGTTAACATTGTTATTAAATTCTAATGCATTAGGCCCTTGCCACACGATCAAACATTGTTGGTAAAAGATTTGCCATTTGCTTAACAAGCAATGTTTGACCTTTTGGCTCATCGCTAAACATTGCTTGACAGGCACAAAAAATTTGTTGCACAATATTTTTGAAAAACTTCAAAAACATTTTCTGCTGGTCGTAAGCAAAAAAGTTTGACATGCTGCTGTGATAAAAAGAAGAAAATTCAACAATTTTTGTTGCAAAAAAGTGCAGAATATCTTCTTTCGGAATTTAGAATTTGTGTCGGCTGCATATACGTATTTTTTAGAGTCTGGGTTTTAATAAAGACTTTCTTACGTATAAAGAAATACGTGTAGGCCAAAAAAGCCAATATTCTGGCAGATTTTGTAGCCGGTACCTGGACCCAAATCAGTGGACGATCGTTTAAGGAAACGCCTTTCCCTCTGGGAATAGAGTTGACCTTCCTTATTTGTTCCTGTCTTCATAAGATAAGTAGAGAAATCACCAGAAATTCGGTCAATGATAGAGAATTGAGATCTTATTTAGATAGACTCTACATAACTATTAGATCTTCTGTTGATGTCATTTATTTATTTGAATGCAAATCGTAAATAAGTATTAAAAATATTTGTAACTGCTGTAGTATTTTGTGTAAATATTCTTCGAAAAGAAGCAATAATGAGTTATCAAAAATCAAATTCTTTTCTATCTGCCTTCTATCTTTTATCGTGAGGTTTGCCGCCGGGAAGATATTCAACGATATTGAAAATGGTCGATTTTCGCCTTACTCGATTTATCTACCTTGTAGCAATGCTATATAAAGACTTGCCTCTTAAAGATCTTTAATGGGTAATATTATCTTCCTAACTGTACCCAAATAGAAAAACATTATTTTTACCACTTAGAGGCTTATTAACATGCATGAAGTGGGACTTGATAACATTTTCTGGGTTTTCAAGACATTGGGTTTTGGTCGATTTTTTTCTCCCAAATTGGACATAATATGATAAGAAAGACTTCATCTGCCCCCTAGAGGCTATTCCGGGGGTATTAAGTTGTCTTTTATATTGGGAGAAAATTATTTTTGGAGAAAAAAATTTCACTGGCGATTTATTGACGGTAATTTTGTCTCCCAAATCGGACCTAAAATGATAGAAAAAGGCTTTATTTACCCTCAAGAGGCTATTCAGGAGGTAATTAGTAGTCTTCTCTAAATATTTAAGACAAAAAATTGTCTTTTCAAAAGGCCTGGTTTTGGCCGATTTTTACGATTTTTGAGGGTAATTTTTTCCCCCAAATTGGGCCTGATATGAAATGAAAAGACTTTATTCACCCCCTAGAGGCTATTCAGGGGGTATTTTAGGAGAAGAAACGATTTTTCAAAAGCATTGATTTTGGCCGATTATTGGTCATTTGGCAAGGCTATAGACTTACCTTTTTGGCGATTTTTTAGGGTAATTATTTTCTCCAAAATTGGACCTAATATGATACAAAACGACTTTATTTACCCTCTAAAGGATATTCAAGGGGTATTTGGTAGTCTTTTATTAATATTTTAGAAGAAAAAAAATCATTTTTCAACAGCACTGATTTTGGCCGAT
The DNA here is from genome assembly GCA_014526335.1 of Chrysaora quinquecirrha. NCBI lineage: Eukaryota > Metazoa > Cnidaria > Scyphozoa > Semaeostomeae > Pelagiidae > Chrysaora > Chrysaora quinquecirrha. The sequence goes on from JACTAT010000027.1 coordinate 308,524, forward strand.
TTTTGGCCATTTGGAGGGGCTATAGACTTGCCTTTTTGGCGATTTTTGAGGGTAAATTTTTCTCCCAAATTCGACCTAATATGATAGAAAAAGACTTTATTTACCCTCAAGAGGCTATTCAGGAGGTAATTAGTAGTCTTCTATAAATATTTAAGACAAAAAATAATTTTTCAAAAGACCTGGTTTTGGCCGATTTTTGGCCCTTTGGCAAGGCTATAGACTTGCGTTTTTGCCGATTTTTTGAGCGTAATTTTTTCTCTTCCAAATTTGACCTAATATGATGGAAAAAGACTATATTGACCCTCTAGAGGCTATTCAGGGGATATTTAGTGGTCTTTTATAATCATTTTTGGAGAAAAATGATATTTCAAAAGTCCTGGTTTTGGCCGATTTTTGGCCATTTGCCAAGGCTATAGACTTGCCTTTTTGGTGATTTTTTGAGGGTAATTTTTCTCCAAAATTAGACAAAATGTGATAGAAAAAGACTTTATTTACCCCCTTGAGGCTATTCAGGGGCTATTTAGTGGTCTTTTATAATTATTTTAGAACAAAAATTCATTTTTCAAAAGGCCTGGTTTTGGCCGATTTCTGGCCATTTGGCAAGGCTATAGACTTGCCTTTTTTGTGATTTTTGAGGGTAGTTTTTTCTCCGAAATTAGACAAAATGTGATAGAAAACGACTTTATTTACCCCTTAGAGGCTATTAAGGGGGTATTTAGGGGTCGTTTATAATTATTTTTGCAGAAAAAATGATTTTTCAAAAGCCTTTGTTTTCGCCGATTTTTGGCCATTTGGCAAGATTATAGACTTGCCTTTTTGTGATTTTTGAGGGTAATTTTTCCCTGAAATTAGACAAAATGTGATAGACAAAGACTTTCTTTACCCCCTAGAAGCCATTCAGGGGGTATTTGGTGGTTTTTTATAATTATTTTTGGAGAAAAAATTATTTTTCAAAAGCCTTGGTTTTGGCCGATTTCTGGCCATTTGGCAAGGCTATAGACTTGCCTTTTTGGTGATTTTTTCAGGGTACTTTTTTCGCCAAAATTAGACAAAATGTGACAGAAAAAGACTTTATTTACCCCCTAGAAGCTATTCAGGGGGTATTTTGTGGTCTTTTATAAATATTTTTGCAGAAAAAATGCCCTGGTTTTCAAATTTTCAAAAGCCCTGGTTTTTGCCGATTTTTGGCCATTTAGCAAGGCTATAGACTTGCCTTTTTGGTGACTTTTTTCATGGTAATTTTTTCTCCAAAATTGGACAAAATGTGACAGAAAAAGACTTTATTTACCCCCTAGAAGCTATTCAGGGGGTATTAAGTGGTCTTTTATAATTATTTTAGAAGAAAAATTGATTTTTCAAATAGGCCTGGTTTTGGCCGATTTTTGGTCATTTGGCAAGGCTATAGACTTGCCTTTTTGCAGATTTTTTGAGGGTGATTTTTCTCCAAAATTGGACAAAATGCGATAAAAAAAGACTTTATTTACTCTCTAGACGCTATTCAGGGGGTATTTAGTGGTCTTTTATAATTATTTTAGAAGAAAAATTGATTTTTCAAAAAGCCTGGTTTTGGCCGATTTCTGGCCATTTGCCAAGGCTATAGACTTGCCTTTTTTGAGACTTTTTGAGGGTTATTTTTCTCCACAAAATGTGATAGAAAAAGACTTTATTTACCCTCTAGAAGCTATTCAGGGGTATTTGGTGGTCTTTATAATTATTTTAGAAAGAAAATTGATTTTTAAAAGGCCTGGTTTTGGCCGATTTTTGGCCATTTGGCAAGGCTATAGACTTGCCTTTTTGTGATTTTTGAGGGTAATTTTTCTCCAAAATTGGACAAAATATGATAGAAAAAGACTTTATTTATCCCCTAGAGGCTATTCAGGGGTATTTAGTGGTCTTTTATAATTATTTTAGAAGAAAATTGATTTTCAAAAGCCCTGGTTTTGGCCGATTTTTGGCCATTTGGCAAGGCTATAGACTTGCCTTTTTGTGATTTTTGAGGGTAATTTTTCTCCTTAATTGGACAAAATGATCAGAAAATGACTTTATTTAAAAGGACTAAGGTTTTATTATTTTCAAGGATTTCTGACCCTGAAATAGAGGCTATTTGGCCATTTTGGGGGATTTAGACTTGCCTTTTACAGTGCAAGAATTCACGAAAGGTGATCGCAAAATTGAATCTAGACTGCTATTCTTTGCAATCTATGTTACTGGCTCTGTTGTTTATAATTATTTTTGAAAGCAAAAAAAAGTAGAGGTTGTTTTTCAAAAGGCCTGACCTTTTGGCCGATTTTTGGCCAATTGGCAAGGCTATAGACTTGCCTTTTGAGCGGACGTCTTTTTGAGGGTAATTTTTCTCCAAAATTGGACAAAATGTGATAGAAAAAGACTTTTTACCCCTAGAAGCCATTATTTAGTGGTCTTTATAATTATTTTGAAGAAAATTGATTTTTCAAAAGGCCTGGTTTTGGCCGATTTTGGCCATTTGGCAAGGCTATAGACTTGCCTTTTTGGTGATTTTTGAGGGTAATTTTTTCGCCAAAATTAGACAAAATGTAATATAAAAAGACTTTCTTTACCCCCTAAAGGCTATTCAGGGGTATTTAGTGGTCTTTATAATTATTTTAGAAGAAAATTGATTTTTCAAAAGCCCTGGTTTTGGCCGATTTTGGCCATTTGGCAAGGCTATAGACTTGCCTTTTGACGATTTTTTGAGGGTAATTTTTTCTCCTTAATTGGACAAAATATGATAGAAAAAGACTTTATTTACCCCTAGAGGCTATTCAGGGGTATTTAGTGGTCTTTATAATTATTTTAGAAGAAAATTGATTTTTCAAAACCCTGGTTTTGGCCGATTTTTGGCCATTTGGCAAGGCTATAGACTTGCCTTTTTGTGATTTTTGAGGGAAATTTTTCTCTAAAATTGGACAAAATGTGATAGAAAAAGACTTTATTTACCCCTAGAAGCTATTCAGGGGGTATTTTGTGGTCTTTATAATTATTTTTGCAGAAAATTGATTTTTCAAAAGCCCTGGTTTTGGCCGATTTTTGGCCATTTGGCAAGGCTATAGACTTGCCTTTTTTGTGATTTTTTGAGGGTAATTTTTTCTCCAAAATTGGACAAAATATGATAGAAAAAGACTTTATTTACCCCTAGAGGCTATTCAGGGGTATTTAGTGGTCTTTTATAATTATTTTAGAAGAAAATTGATTTTTCAAAAGGCCCTGGTTTTGGCCGATTTTTGGCCATTTGGCAAGGCTATAGACTTGCCTTTTGGTGATTTTTTGAGGGTAATTTTTTCTCCGAAATTGGACAAAATATGATAGAAAACGACTTTATTTACCCCCTAGAGGCTATTCAGGTGGTATTTGGTGGTCTTTATAATTATTTTAGAAGAAAATTGATTTTTCAAAAGGCCTGGTTTTGGCCGATTTTTGGCCATTTGGCAAGGCTATAGACTTGCCTTTTTGAGATTTTTGAGGGAAATTTTTTCTCCAAAATTGGACAAAATGTGATAGAAAAAGACTTTATTTACCCCTAGAGGCTATTCAGGGGTATTTAGTGGGTTTTATAATTATTTTAGAAGAAAATTGATTTTTCAAAAGGCCTGGTTTTGGCCGATTTTTGGCCATTTGGCAAGGCTATAGACTTGCCTTTTGACGATTTTTGAGGGTAATTTTTTCTCCAAATTGGACAAAATATGATAGAAAAAGACTTTATTTACCCCCTAGAGGCTATTCAGGGGTATTTAGTGGTCTTTTATAATTATTTTAGAAGAAAATTGATTTTTCAAAAGCCCTGGTTTTGGCCGATTTTTGGCCATTTGGCAAGGCTATAGACTTGCCTTTTTTGTGATTTTTTGAGGGTAATTTTTCTCCAAAATTGGACAAAATGTGATAGAAAATGACTTTATTTACCCCTAGAAGCTATTCAGGGGTATTTACGTAAGGTTTTATAATTATTTTAAAAGAAAAATGATTTTTCAAAAGCCCTGGTTTTGGCCGATTTTTGCCATTTGGCAAGGCTATAGACTTGCCTTTTTGGTGAATTTTGAGGGTAATTTTTTCGCCAAAATTAGACAAAATGTGATAGAAAATGACTTTATTTACCCCTAGAGGCTATTCAGGGGTATTTAGTGGTCTTTATAATTATTTTAGAAGAAAAATTGATTTTCAAAAGGCCTGGTTTTGGCCGATTTTTGGCCATTTGGCAAGGCTATAGACTTGCCTTTTGACGATTTTTGAGGGAAATTTTTCTCCAAAATTGGACAAAATATGATAGAAAAAGACTTTATTTACCCCTAGACGCTATTCAGGGGTATTTAGTGGTCTTTATAATTATTTTAGAAGAAAATTGATTTTTCAAAAGGCCTGGTTTTGGCCGATTTTTGCCATTTGGCAAGGCTATAGACTTGCCTTTTGACGATTTTTTGAGGGTAATTTTTCTCCAAAATTGGACAAAATATGATAGAAAAAGACTTTATTTACCCCTAGAGGCTATTCAGGGGTATTTAGTAAGGTTTTATAATTATTTTAGAAGAAAATTGATTTTTCAAAAGGCCTGGTTTTGGCCGATTTTTGGCCATTTGGCAAGGCTATAGACTTGCCTTTTGGTGATTTTTGAGGGTAAATTTTTCTCCAAAATTGGACAAAATATGATAGAAAAGACTTTATTTACCCCTAGAAGCTATTCAGGGGTATTTAGTGGTTTTATAATTATTTTAGAAGAAAAATGATTTTTCAAAAGCCCTGGTTTTTACGATTTTTGGCCATTTGGCAAGGCTATAGACTTGCCTTTTGACGATTTTTGAGGGTAATTTTTCTCCAAAATTGGACAAAATATGATAGAAAACGACTTTATTTACCCCTAGAAGCTATTCAGGGGTATTTAGTGGTCTTTATAATTATTTTAGAAAAAATGATTTTTCAAAATGCCTGGTTTTGGCCAATTTTTGGCCATTTGGCAAGGCTATAGACTTGCCTTTTTGGCGATTTTTTGAGGGTAATTTTTTCTCCCAAATTGGACAAAATATGATAGAAAAAGACTTTATTTACCCCCTAGAGGCTATTCAGGGGTATTTAGTAAGGTTTTATAATTATTTTAGAAGAAAATTGATTTTTCAAAAGGCCTGGTTTTGGCCGATTTTTGGCCATTTGGCAAGGCTATAGACTTGCCTTTTGTGATTTTTGAGGGAAATTTTTTCTCCCTAAATTGGATTTAATATGATAGAAAATGACTTTATTTACCCCTAGAGGCTATTCAGGGGTATTTAGTGGTAAGGTTTTATAATTATTTTAGAAGAAGAAAATTGACTTTTCAAAACCCTGGTTTTGGCCGATTTTTGGCCATTTGGCAAGGCTATAGACTTGCCTTTTGGTGATTTTTTGAGGGTAACTTTTTTCTCCAAAATTGGACAAAATATGATAGAAAAAGACTTTATTTACCCCTAGAGGCTATTCAGGGGTATTTAGTGGTCTTTTATAATTATTTTAGAAGAAAATTGATTTTTCAAAACCCTGGTTTTGGCCGATTTTTGGCCATTTGGCAAGGCTATAGACTTGCCTTTTTGGTGATTTTTTGAGGGTAATTTTTTCTCCAAAATTGGACAAAATGTGATAGAAAAAGACTTTATTTACCCCCTAGAGGCTATTCAGGGGGTATTTAGTGGTCTTTTATAATTATTTTAGAAGAAAAATTGATTTTTCAAACCCCTGGTTTTGGCCGATTTTTGGCCATTTGGCAAGGCTATAGACTTGCCTTTTTGTGTTTTTTTTGAGGGTAATTTTTTCTCCGAAATTGGACAAAATATGATAGAAAACGACTTTATTTACCCCCTAGAAGCCATTCAGGTGGTATTTGGTGGTCTCTATAATTATTTTAGAAGAAAATTGACTTTTCAAAAGGCCTGGTTTTGGCCGATTTTTGGCCATTTGGCAAGGCTATAGACTTGCCCTTTTGACGATTTTTTGAGGGAAATTTTTTCTCCTAGAAATTGGACAAAATATGATAGAAAAAGACTTTATTTACCCCTAGAGGCTATTCAGGGGGTATTTAGTGGTTTTATAATTATTTTAGAAGTAAAATTAATTTTTCAAAAGGCCTGGTTTTGGCCGATTTTTGGCCATTTGGCAAGGCTATAGACTTGCCTTTTTTGAGATTTTTTGAGGGTGATTTTTCTCCACAAAATGTGATAGAAAAAGACTTTATTTACCCCCTAGAAGCTATTCAGGGGTATTTTGTGGTCTTTTATAAATATTTTTGCAGAAAAAATGATTTTTCAAAAGCCCTGGTTTTGGCCGATTTTTGGCCATTTGGCAAGGCTATAGACTTGCCTTTTGACGATTTTTTGAGGGTAATTTTTCTCCAAAATTGGACAAAATGTGATAGAAAAAGACTTTATTTACCCCTAGAAGCTATTCAGGGGGTATTTAGTGGTCTTTTATAATTATTTTAGAAGAAAATTGACTTTTCAAAAGGCCTGGTTTTGGCCGATTTTTGGCCATTTGGCAAGGCTATAGACTTGCCTTTTTGAGATTTTTTGAGGGTAATTTTTCTCCAAAATTGGACAAAATATGATAGAAAACGACTTTATTTACCCCTAGAGGCTATTCAGGGGTATTTAGTGGTTTTATAATTATTTTAGAAGAAAATTGATTTTTCAAAAGGCCTGGTTTTGGCCGATTTTTGGCCATTTGGCAAGGCTATAGACTTGCCTTTTGGTGATTTTTTGAGGGTAATTTTTCTCCAAAATTGGACAAAATATGATAAAAAGACTTTATTACCCCCTAGAGGCTATTCAGGGGTATTTAGTGGTAAGGTTTTATAATTATTTTAGAAGAAAATTGACTTTTCAAAAGCCCTGGTTTTGGCCGATTTTTGGCCATTTGGCAAGGCTATAGACTTGCCTTTTGGTGATTTTTTGAGGGTAATTTTTCTCCAAAATTGGACAAAATGTGATAAAAAGACTTTATTTACCCCTAGAGGCTATTCAGGGGGTATTTAGTGGTCTTTTATAATTATTTTAGAAGAAAATTGACTTTTCAAAAGCCCTGGTTTTGGCCGATTTTTGGCCATTTGGCAAGGCTATAGACTTGCCTTTTTGGTGATTTTTGAGGGTAATTTTTTCGCCAAAATTAGACAAAATGTAATATAAAAAGACTTTCTTTACCCCCTAAAGGCTATTTAGGGGGTATTTAAGGGTCTTTATAATTATTTTAAAAGAAAAATTGATTTTTCAAAAGGCCTGGTTTTGGCCGATTTTTGCCATTTGGCAAGGCTATAGACTTGCCTTTTGGTGATTTTTTGAGGGTAATTTTTCTCCAAAATTGGACAAAATGTGATAGAAAAAGACTTTATTTACCCCTAGAAGCTATTCAGGGGGGTATTTAGTGGTTTTATAATTATTTTAGAAGAAAATTGATTTTTCAAAAGCCCTGGTTTTGGCCGATTTTTGCCATTTGGCAAGGCTATAGACTTGCCTTTTGACGATTTTTTGAGGGTAATTTTTCTCCAAAATTGGACAAAATATGATAGAAAAGACTTTATTTACCCCTAGAGGCTATTCAGGGGTATTTAGTGGTTTTATAATTATTTTAGAAGGAAAATTGATTTTTCAAAAGGCCTGGTTTTGGCCGATTTTTGGCCATTTGGCAAGGCTATAGACTTGCCTTTTGACGATTTTTTGAGGTAAATTTTTTCTCAAAATTGGACAAAATATGATAGAAAATGACTTTATTTACCCCTAGAAGCTATTCAGGGGGTATTTTGTGGTCTTTTATAAATATTTTTGCAGAAAAAATGATTTTTCAAAAGCCCTGGTTTTGGCCGATTTTTGGCCATTTGGCAAGGCTATAGACTTGCCTTTTTGGTGACTTTTTTCATGGTAATTTTTTCTCCAAAATTGGACAAAATGTGATAGAAAAAGACTTTATTTACCCCCTAGAAGCTATTCAGGGGGTATTAAGTGGTCTTTTATAATTATTTTAGAAGAAAAATTGATTTTTCAAAAAGGCCTGGTTTTGGCCGATTTTTGGCCATTTGGCAAGGCTATAGACTTGCCTTTTTGAGATTTTTTGAGGGTGATTTTTCTCCAAAATTGGACAAAATGTGATAAAAAAAGACTTTATTTACCCTCTAGATGCTATTCAGGGGGCATTTAGTGGTCTTTCATAATTATTTTAGAAGAAAATTGATTTTTCAAAAGGCCTGGTTTTGGCCGATTTCTGGCCAGTTGGTAAGGCTATAGATTTGCCTTTTTTGTGATTTTTTGCGGGTAATTTTTTCTCCAAAATTGGACAAAATATGATAGAAAAAGACTTTATTTACCCCTAGAGGCTATTCAGGGGTATTTAGTGGTTTTATAATTATTTTAGAAGAAAATTGATTTTTCAAAAGCCCTGGTTTTGGCCGATTTTTGGCCATTTGGCAAGGCTATAGACTTGCCTTTTGGTGATTTTTTGAGGGTAATTTTTCTCCAAAATTGGACAAAATATGATAGAAAAGACTTTATTTACCCCTAGAGGCTATTCAGGGGTATTTAGTGGTCTTTATAATTATTTTAGAAGAAAAATTGACTTTTCAAAAGGCCTGGTTTTGGCCGATTTTTGCCATTTGGCAAGGCTATAGACTTGCCTTTTGTGATTTTTTGCGGGTAATTTTTTCTCCGAAATTGGACAAAATATGATAGAAAACGACTTTATTTACCCCCTAGAAGCCATTCAGGTGGTATTTGGTGGTCTTTATAATTATTTTTTGAGAAAAATTGATTTTTCAAAAGGCCTGGTTTTGGCCAATTTTTGGCCATTTGGCAAGGCTATAGACTTGCCTTTTGACGATTTTTTGAGGGTAATTTTTCTCCAAAATTGGACAAAATGTGATAGAAAAAGACTTTATTTACCCCTAGAGGCTATTCAGGGGGGTATTTTGTGGTTTTATATATTTTAATTTTAGAAAAAATTGATTTTTCAAAATCCCTGGTTTTGGCCGATTTTTGGCCATTTGGCAAGGCTATAGACTTGCCTTTTGGTGATTTTTTGATGGTAATTTTTTCTCCAAAATTGGACAAAATGTGATAGAAATAGACTTTATTTACCCCCTAGAAGCTATTCAGGGGGTATTTAGTGGTCTTTTATAATTATTTTAGAAGAAAATTGATTTTTCAAAAGGCCTGGTTTTGGCCGATTTTTGGCCATTTGGCAAGGCTATAGACTTGCCTTTTGACGATTTTTAGAGGTAAATTTTTTCTCCAAAATTGGACAAAATATGATAGAAAAAGACTTTATTTACCCCTAGAGGCTATTCAGGGGTATTTAGTGGTTTTATAATTATTTTAGAAGAAAATTGATTTTTCAAAAGGCCTGGTTTTGGCCGATTTTTGGCCATTTCCCAAGGCTATAGACTTGCCTTTTTTGAGATATTTTGAGGCTGATTTTTCTCCACAAAATGTGATAGAAAAAGACTTTATTTTCCCCACAGAAGCTATTCAGGGGGTATTTTGTGGTCTTTTATCAATATTTTTGCAGAAAAATGATTTTTCAAAAGCCCTGGTTTTTACGATTGTTGGCCATTTGGCAAGGCTATAGACTTGACTTTTTTGTGATTTTTTGCGGGTAATGTTTTCTCCGAAATTGGACAAAATATGATAGAAAACGACTTTATTTACCCCCTAGAAGCCATTCAGGGGTATTTAGTGGTCTTTATAATTATTTTAGAAGAAAATTGATTTTTCAAAAGGCCTGGTTTTGGCCGATTTTTGGCCATTTGGCAAGGCTATAGACTTGCCTTTTTGACGATTTTTTGAGGGAAATTTTTCTCCAAAATTGGACAAAATGTGATAGAAAAGACTTTATTTACCCCTAGACGCTATTCAGGGGTATTTAGTGGTCTTTATAATTATTTTAGAAGAAAAATTGATTTTTCAAAAGGCCTGGTTTTGGCCGATTTTGGCCATTTGGCAAGGCTATAGACTTGCCTTTTGACGATTTTTTGAGGGTAATTTTTCTCCAAAATTGGACAAAATATGATAGAAAAAGACTTTATTTACCCCTAGAGGCTATTCAGGGGTATTTAGTGGTCTTTATAATTATTTTAGAAGAAAAATTGATTTTTCAAAAGGCCTGGTTTTGGCCGATTTTGGCCATTTGGCAAGGCTATAGACTTGCCTTTTGACGATTTTTTGAGGGAAATTTTTCTCCAAAATTGGACAAAATATGATAGAAAAAGACTTTATTTACCCCTAGAGGCTATTCAGGGGTATTTAGTGGTCTTTATAATTATTTTAGAAGAAAAATTGACTTTTCAAAAGGCCTGGTTTTGGCCGATTTTTGGCCATTTGGCAAGGCTATAGACTTGCCTTTTGGTGATTTTTTGAGGGTAATTTTTCTCCAAAATTGGACAAAATGTGATAGAAAAAGACTTTATTTACCCCCTAGAGGCTATTCAGGGGTATTTAGTGGTCTTTATAATTATTTTAGAAGAAAATTGACTTTTCAAAACCCTGGTTTTGGCCGATTTTGGCCATTTGGCAAGGCTATAGACTTGCCTTTTGGTGATTTTTTGAGGGTAATTTTTTCTCCAAAATTGGACAAAATATGATAGAAAAAGACTTTATTTACCCCTAGAGGCTATTCAGGGGTATTTAGTGGTCTTTATAATTATTTTAGAAAGAAAATTGATTTTTCAAAAGGCCTGGTTTTGGCCGATTTTTGGCCATTTGGCAAGGCTATAGACTTGCCTTTTGACGATTTTTTGAGGGAAATTTTTCTCCCAAATTGGACAAAATGTGATAGAAAAAGACTTTATTTACCCCTAGAGGCTATTCAGGGGTATTTAGTGGTCTTTATAATTATTTTTGAAGAAAAATTGATTTTTCAAAAGGCCTGGTTTTGGCCGATTTTTGGCCATTTGGCAAGGCTATAGACTTGCCTTTTGACGATTTTTTGAGGGTAAATTTTTCTCCCAAATTGGACAAAATATGATAGAAAAGACTTTATTTACCCCTAGAGGCTATTCAGGGGTATTTAGTGGTCTTTATAATTATTTTAGAAGGAAAATTGATTTTTCAAAAGGCCTGGTTTTGGCCGATTTTTGGCCATTTGGCAAGGCTATAGACTTGCCTTTTTGACGATTTTTGAGGTAATTTTTCTCCAAAATTGGACAAAATATGATAGAAAAAGACTTTATTTACCCCTAGAGGCTATTCAGGGGGGTATTTAGTGGTCTTTATAATTATTTTAGAAGAAAATTGATTTTTCAAAAGGCCTGGTTTTGGCCGATTTCTGACCATTTGGTAAGGCTATAGACTTGCCTTTTTTGTGATTTTTTGCGGGTAATTTTTTCTCCAAAAATGAACAAAATATGATAGAAAAAGACTTTATTCATCCTCTACAGGCTATCGAGGGGGTATTTAGTGGTCTTTTATAATTATTTTAGAAGAAAATTGATTTTTCAAAAGTCCTGGTTTTGGCCGATTTTTGGCCATTTGGCAAGGCTATAGACTTGGCTTTTTGGTGATTTTTTGAGGGTAATTTTTCCCCAAAATTGGACAAAATGTGATAGAAAAGACTTTATTTACCCCCTAGAAGCTATTCAGGGGTATTTAGTGGTCTTTATAATTATTTTAGAAGAAAATTGATTTTTCAAAAGGCCTGGTTTTGGCCGATTTTTGGCCATTTGGCAAGGCTATAGACTTGCCTTTTGACGATTTTTTGAGGGTAATTTTTCTCCAAAATTGGACAAAATATGATAGAAAAAGACTTTATTTACCCCTAGAGGCTATTCAGGGGTATTTAGTGGTCTTTATAATTATTTTAGAAAGAAAATTGATTTTTCAAAAGGCCTGGTTTTGGCCGATTTTTGGCCATTTGGCAAGGCTATAGACTTGCCTTTTGGAGATTTTTTGAGGGAAATTTTTTCTCCCAAATTGGACAAAATTTGATAGAAAAGACTTTATTTACCCCTAGAGGCTATTCAGGGGGTATTTAGTGGTCTTTATAATTATTTTAGAAGAAAATTGATTTTTCAAAAGGCCTGGTTTTGGCCGATTTTTGGCCATTTGGCAAGGCTATAGACTTGCCTTTTGACGATTTTTTGAGGGTAATTTTTCTCCAAAATTGGACAAAATATGATAGAAAAAGACTTTATTTACCCCTAGAGGCTATTCAGGGGTATTTAGTGGTCTTTTATAATTATTTTAGAAGAAAATTGATTTTTCAAAAGGCCTGGTTTTGGCCGATTTTTGGCCATTTGGCAAGGCTATAGACTTGCCTTTTGTGACGATTTTTGAGGGAAATTTTTTCTCCTTAATTCAGGGGATTTAAAATGTTTAGAAGAAAATGACTTTATTTACCCCTAGAGGCTATTCAGGGGTCTACGTAAGGTTTACCATAAGCTATTTTTAAAGGAAAAATTATTTTAGAAGAAAAATTTTTCAAAAGGCCTGGTTTTGGCCGATTTTTGGCCATTTGGCAAGGCTATAGACTTGCCTTTTGACGATTTTTTGAGGGTAATTTTTCTCCCAAATTGGACAAAATGTGATAGAAAAGACTTTATTTACCCCCTAGAGGCTATTCAGGGGTATTTAGTGGTCTTTATAATTATTTTAGAAGAAAATTGATTTTTCAAAAGGCCTGGTTTTGGCCGATTTTTGGCCATTTGCAAGGCTATAGACTTGCCTTTTGACGATTTTTTGAGGGTAAATTTTTCTCCCAAATTGGACAAAATATGATAGAAAAAGACTTTATTTACCCCTAGAGGCTATTTAGGGGGTATTTAGGGGTCTTTTAAAATTATTTTAGAAAAAAAATTGATTTTTCAAAAGGCCTGGTTTTGGCCGATTTTTTTCCACTTGGCAAGGCAATAGACTTGCCTTTTTGGCGATTTTTTGAGGTAAATTTTTCTCCAAAATTGGACAAAATATGATAGAAAAAGACTTTATTTACCCCTAGAGCTATTCAGGGGGTATTTAAGGGTCTTTATAATTATTTTAGAAGAAAATTGATTTTTCAAAAGGCCTGGTTTTGGCCGATTTTTTTCCACTTGGCAAGGCAATAGACTTGCCTTTTTGGTGATTTTTTGAGGGTAATTTTTTCTCCAAAATTGGACAAAATGTCATAGAAAAAGACTTTTTTACCACTTAGAAGCTATTCAGGGGGTATTTAGTGGTCTTTATAATTATTTTAGAAGAAAATTGATTTTTCAAAAGCCCTGGTTTTGGCCGATTTTTGGCCATTTGGCAAGGCTATAGACTTGGCTTTTTTGTGATTTTTTGAGGGTAATTTTTCTCCAAAATTGGACAAAATGTGATAGAAAAAGACTTTATTTACCCCCTAGAGGCTATTCAGGGGTATTTAGTGGTCTTTATAATTATTTTAGAAGAAAAATTGATTTTTCAAAAGGCCTGGTTTTGGCCGATTTTTGGCCATTTGGCAAGGCTATAGACTTGCCTTTTTGTGATTTTTTGAGGGTAATTTTTCTCCAAAATTGGACAAAATATGATAGAAAAGACTTTATTTACCCCTAGAGGCTATTCAGGGGTATTTAGTGGGTTTTATAATTATTTTAGAAGAAAATTGATTTTCAAAATGCCTGGTTTTGGCCGATTTTTGGCCATTTGGCAAGGCTATAGACTTGGCTTTTTGGTGATTTTTTGAGGGTAATTTTTCCCCAAAATTGGACAAAATGTGATAGAAAAGACTTTATTTACCCCCTAGAAGCTATTCAAGGGGTATTTAGTGGTCTTTTATAATTATTTTAGAAGAAAATTGATTTTTCAAAAGCCCTGGTTTTGGCCGATTTTTGGCCATTTGGCAAGGCTATAGACTTGCCTTTTTGGTGATTTTTTGAGGGTAATTTTTTCTCCAAAATTGGACAAAATGTGATAGAAAAAGACTTTATTTACCCATTAGAAGCTATTCAGGGGGTATTTAGTGGTCTTTTATAATTATTTTAGAAGAAAATTGACTTTTCAAAAGCCCTGGTTTTGGCCGATTTTTGGCCATTTGGCAAGGCTATAGACTTGCCTTTTTGTGTTTTTTTTGAGGGTAATTTTTTCTCCGAAATTGGACAAAATATGATAGAAAAAGACTTTATTTACCCCCTAGAAGCCATTCAGGTGGTATTTGGTGGTCTTTATAATTATTTTAGAAGAAAATTGATTTTCAAAAGGCCTGGTTTTGGCCGATTTTTGGCCATTTGGCAAGGCTATAGACTTGCCTTTTGGAGATTTTTTGAGGGTAATTTTTCTCCAAAATTGGACAAAATATGATAGAAAAAGACTTTATTTACCCCTAGAGGCTATTCAGGGGTATTTAGTGGTCTTTATAATTATTTTAGAAAGAAAATTGATTTTTCAAAAGGCCTGGTTTTGGCCGATTTTTGGCCATTTGGCAAGGCTATAGACTTGCCTTTTGGTGATTTTTTGAGGTATTTTTTTCTCCAAAATTGGACAAAATATGATAGAAAAAGACTTTATTTACCCCTAGAGGCTATTCAGGGGTATTTAGTGGTCTTTATAATTATTTTAGAAGAAAAAAGATTTTCAAAAGGCCTGGTTTTGGCCGATTTTTGGCCATTTGGCAAGGCTATAGACTTGCCTTTCTTGAGATTTTTTGAGGGTGATTTTTCTCCAAAATTGGACAAAATGTGATAAAAAAAGACTTTATTTACCCTCTAGATGCTATTCAGGGGTATTTAGTGGTCTTTTATAATTATTTTAGAAGAAAATTGATTTTTCAAAAGGCCTGGTTTTGGCCGATTTTTGGCCATTTGGCAAGGCTATAGACTTGCCTTTTTGGTGATTTTTTGAGGGTAATTTTTTCTCCAAAATTGGACAAAATGTGATAGAAAAAGACTTTATTTATCCCCTAGAGGCTGTTTAGGGGGTATTTAGGGGTCTTTTATAATTATTTTAGAAGAAAAATTGATTTTTCAAAAGGCCTGGTTTTGGCCGATTTTTGGCCATTTGGCAAGGCTATAGACTTGCCTTTTGGTGATTTTTTGAGGGTAATTTTTCTCCAAAATTGGACAAAATGTGATAGAAAAAGACTTTATTTACCCCTAGAAGCCATTCAGGTGGTATTTGGTGGTCTCTATAATTATTTTAGAAGAAAAAAGATTTTCAAAAGGCCTGGTTTTGGCCGATTTTTGGCCATTTGGCAAGGCTATAGACTTGCCTTTTTGTGATTTTTTGAGGGTAATTTTTTCTCCAAAATTGGACAAAATATGATAGAAAAAGACTTTATTTACCCCCTAGAGGCTATTCAGGTGGTATTTAGTGGTCTTTATAATTATTTTGAGAAGAAAAATTGATTTTTCAAAAGGCCTGGTTTTGGCCGATTTTTGGCCATTTGGCAAGGCTATAGACTTGCCTTTTGGTGATTTTTTGGGTAATTTTCTCCAAAATTGGACAAAATGTGATAGAAAAGACTTTATTTACCCCTAGAGGCTATTCAGGGGTATTTAGTGGTCTTTATAATTATTTTAGAAGAAAATTGATTTTTCAAAAGGCCTGGTTTTGGCCGATTTTTGGCCATTTGGCAAGGCTATAGACTTGCCTTTTTGATTTTTTGAGGGTAATTTTTCTCCAAAATTGGACAAAATGTGATAGAAAAAGACTTTATTTACCCCTAGAGGCTATTCAGGGGTATTTAGTGGTCTTTATAATTATTTTAGAAGAAAATTGATTTTTCAAAAGGCCTGGTTTTGGCCGATTTTTGGCCATTTGGCAAGGCTATAGACTTGCCTTTTGGATTTTTTGATTTTTTGAGGGTAAATTTTTCTCCAAAATTGGACAAAATGTGATAGAAAAAGACTTTATTTACCAAAATTGGACTAGAGGCTATTCAGGGGTATTTAGTGGTCTTTTATAATTATTTTAGAAGAAAAATTGATTTTTCAAAAGGCCTGGTTTTGGCCGATTTCTGGCCATTTGGCAAGGCTATAGACTTGCCTTTTTGTGTTTTTTTTGAGGGTAATTTTTTCTCCGAAATTGGACAAAATATGATAGAAAAAGACTTTATTTACCCCCTAGAAGCTATTCAGGGGTATTTAAGGTTTTATAATTATTTTAGAAGGAAAATTGATTTTTCAAAAGGCCTGGTTTTGGCCGATTTTTGGCCATTTGGCAAGGCTATAGACTTGCCTTTTGTGATTTTTTTAGGGTAATTTTTTCTCCAAAATTGGACAAAATGTGATAGAAAAGACTTTATTTACCCCTAGAGGCTATTCAGGGGTATTTAGTGGTCTTTATAATTATTTTAGAAGAAAATTGATTTTTCAAAAGGCCTGGTTTTGGCCGATTTTTGGCCATTTGGCAAGGCTATAGACTTGCCTTTTGACGATTTTTTGAGGGTAATTTTTCTCCAAATTGGACAAAATGTGATAGAAAAAGACTTTATTTACCCCTAGAGGCTATTCAGGGGTATTTAGTGGTCTTTTATAATTATTTTAGAAAAAAATTGATTTTCAAAAGGCCTGGTTTTGGCCGATTTTTGGCCATTTGGCAAGGCTATAGACTTGCCTTTTGGTGATTTTTGAGGGTAATTTTTCTCCAAAATTGGACAAAATATGATAGAAAACGACTTTATTTACCCCCTAGAAGCCATTCAGGTGGTATTTGGTGGTCTTTATAATTATTTTTTGAGAAAAATTGATTTTTCAAAATGCCTGGTTTTGGCCAATTTTTGGCCATTTGGCAAGGCTATAGACTTGCCTTTTTGGTGATTTTTTTGAGGGTAATTTTTTCTCCAAAATTGGACAAAATATGATAGAAAAAGACTTTATTTACCCCCTAGAAGCCATTCAGGGGTATTTAGTGGTCTTTATAATTATTTTAGAAGATTTTTCAAAAAATTGATTTTTCAAAAGGCCTGGTTTTGGCCGATTTTTGGCCATTTGGCAAGGCTATAGACTTGCCTTTTGGTGATTTTTTGAGGGTAATTTTTCTCCAAAATTGGACAAAATGTGATAGAAAAGACTTTATTTACCCCTAGAGGCTATTCAGGGGTATTTAGTGGTCTTTATAATTGTTTCAGAAGAAAAATTGATTTTTCAAAAAGGCCATGTTTTGGCCGATTTTTGGCCATTTGGCAAGGCTATAGACTTGCCTTTTTTGAGATTTTTTGAGGGTAATTTTTTCTCCAAAATTGGAGAAAATGTGATAGAAAAAGACTTTATTTACCCCCTAGACGCTATTTAGGGGTATTTAGTGGTCTTTTTAAATTATTTTAGAAGTAAAATTAATTTTTCAAAAGGCCTGGTTTTGGCCGATTTTTGGCCTTGGCAAGGCTATAGACTTGCCTTTTTGGTTATTTTTTGAGTGTAATTTTTTCTCCAAATTTGGACAAAATTTGATCGAAAAAGACTTTTTTTACCACTTAGAAGCTATTCAGGGGGTATTTAGTGGTCTTTTATAATTATTTTAGAAGTAAAATTAATTTTTCAAAAGGCCTGGTTTTGGCCGATTTTTGGCCATTTGGCAAGGCTATAGACTTGCCTTTTTGGAGATTTTTTGAGGGTAATTTTTTCCCCAAATTGGACAAAATTTGATAGAAAAGACTTTATTTACCCCATAGAGGCTATTTAAGGGGTATTTAGTGGTCTTTTATAATTATTTTAGAAGTAAAATTAATTTTTCAAAAGGCCTGGTTTTGGCCGATTTTTGGCCATTTGGCAAGGCTATAGACTTGCCTTTTTGGAGATTTTTTTGAAGCTATTTTTCCCCCCAAATTGGACAAAATTTGATAGAAAAAGACTTTATTCACCCCATAAAGGCTATTTAATGGGTGTTTAGTGGTCTTTTATAATTATTTTAGAAGCAATATTAATTTTTCAAAAGGCCTGGTTTTGGCCGATTTTTGGCCATTTGGCAAGGCTATAGACTTGCCTTTTGGCGATTTTTTGGGGGTAATTTTTTCTCCCAAATTGGACAAAATATGATAGAAAAAGACTTTATTCATCCTCTACAGGCTATCGAGTGGGTATTTAGTGGTCTTTTATAATTATTTTAGAAGAAAATTGATTTTTCAAAAGCCCTGGTTTTGGCCAATTTTTGGCCATTTGGCAAGGCTATAGACTTGCCTTTTTGGTGATTTTTTGAGGGTATTTTTTCTTCCCAAATTGGACAAAATGTGATAGAAAAAGACATTATTATCCCCCTAGAGGCTATTCAGGGGGTATTTAGTGGTCTTTTATAATTATTTAGAAGAGAAATTGTTTTTTCAAAAGGCCTGGTTTTGGCCGATTTTTGGCCATTTGGCAAGGCTATAGACTTGCCTTTTTTGTCATTTTTTTTGAGGGTAATTTTTCTCCAAAATTGGACAAAATGTGATAAAAAAAGACTTTATTTACCCTCTAGACGCTATTCAGGGGGTATTTAGTGGTCTTTTATAATTATTTTAGAAGAAAAATTGATTTTTCAAAAGGCCTGGTTTTGGCCGATTTCTGGCCATTTGGCAAGGCTATAGACTTGCCTTTTTGTGATTTTTTGAGGGTAATTTTTTCTCCGAAATTGGACAAAATATGATAGAAAACGACTTTATTTACCCCCTAGAAGCCATTCAGGTGGTATTTGGTGGTCTCTATAATTATTTTTTGAAGAAAAAAGATTTTCAAAATGCCTTGTTTTGGCCAATTTTTGGCCATTTGGCAAGGCTATAGACTTGCCTTTTTTGTGATTTTTTGGGGTAATTTTTTTTCCAAAATTGGACAAAATATGATAGAAAAAGACTTTATTCATCCTCTACAGGCTATCGAGGGGGTATTTAGTGGTCTTTTATAATTATTTTAGAAGAAAATTGATTTTTCAAAAGCCCTGGTTTTGGCCGATTTTTGGCCATTTGGCAAGGCTATAGACTTGCCTTTTGGCGATTTTTTTGAGGGTAATTTTTCTTCCCAAATTGGACAAAATGTGATAGAAAAGGTCATTATTTACCCTCTAGAGGCTATTCAGGGGGTAGTTAGTGGTCTTATATAATTATTTAGAAGAAAAATTGATTTTTCAAAAGGCCTGGTTTTGGCCTATTTTTGGCCATTGGGCAAGACTATAGACATGCCTTTTTGATGATTTTTTCAGGGTAATTTTTTCTCCCAAATTGGACAAAATATGATAGAAAAAGACTTTATTCACCCCGTAGAGGCTATTTAGGGAGTATTTAGTGGTCTTTAATAATTATTTTAGAAGAAAAATTGATTTTTCAAAAGGCCTGGTTTTGGCCTATTTTTGGTCATTCGGCAAGGCTATAGACATGCCTTTTTGATGATTTTTCAGGGTAACTTTTTCTCCAAAATTGGACAAAATGTGATAGAAAAAGACTATATTGACCCTCTAGAGGCTATTCAGGGGATATTTAGTGGTCTTTTATAATTATTTTTGGAGTAAAATGATTTTTCAAAAGCCCTGGTTTTGGCCGAGTTTTGGCCATTTGGCAAAGCTATAGGCTTCCTGTTTTTGGGATTTTTTAGAATTTTTCTCCTAAATTGGGCCTAGTATAATAGAAAAAGACTTTATTTACCACCTAGAGGCTATTCAGGGGATATTTAGTAGCCGTTTTTAATTATTTTAGGAGAAAAAATAATTTTCAAAAAGCCCTGATTTTGGCCGATTTTTTGCCGTTTGGCAAGGCTATAGGCTTGCCTTTCTTGGGATTTTTTTATAGGAATTTTCCCCCCTAAATTGGGCCTACTATAATAGAAAAAGACTTTATTTACCCCCTAGAGGCTATTGAGGGGGTATTTAGGAGTCGTTTATAATTATTTTAGGAGAAAAATAATTTTCAAAAGCCCTATTTTTGGCCGAGTTTTGGCCATTTGGCAAGGCTATAGACTTACCTTTTTGGGGATTTTTTGAGGGTAATTTTTTCTCCCAAATTGGACCTGATATAATAGAAAAAGACTTTATTTACCCTCTAGAGGCAATTCAGGGGGTATTCAGTTGTCTTTTATAAATATTTTAGGAGAAAAAATTATTTTTCAAAAGCACTGATTTTGGCCGATTTTTTGCTATTTGGCAAGGCTATAGACTTGCCTTTTTGGGGATTTTTTTAGGGTAATTTTTCTCCCAAACTGGACCTTATATGATAGCAAAAGACTTTATTTACCCCCTCTAGGCTATTCAGGGGGTATTTAGGAGTCGTTTATAATTATTTAAGGAGAAAAAAATGATTTTTCAAAAGCCCTGGATTTTGCCGATTTTTGGCCATTTGGCAAGGCTATAGGCTTGCCTTTTTGGCGATTCTTTTTTAGTAGTTTTCCCCCCAAATTGGGTTTAATATGACAGAAAAAGACTTATTTATTCCCTAGAGGCTATTGATTTGGTATTTAGTAGTCTTTTATAATTTTTCTGGAGAAAAAATGAGTTTTCAAAACCCCAGATTTTTGCCAATTTTTTGCTATTTGGCATGGCCTGATCATTTCCCTTTTTTGCAATTTTTGAGGGTAATTTTCCCTCCTTTATTTGACGTATTATAATAGAAAAAGACTTTTTTTACCCCATTGAGAATATTTTTATTGACCCCTTAGAGAATATTCAGGGTTTTTCTGATGATATGATGGAAAAAGGCAGATTTAAAACCTTTGATTTTGGTTGAATTTGGGGATGCTACAGACTTGCTTCTTAGTGATTTTTCGATGGTAACGTTTTATACCTAAATGGAGCTTTAATGACTTCATTTATACTTTATTTTCCCCTTAGACGTGGTCAGATGTGTTGTGGGATTTGAAACATATTTTGTAGAAAAGATAAGGCGTGAATCGCTATATAAGAGCAATTATGGTACCCTTGCCTGTCCAGAGCTGGTGATGATGACGGCAAGGACGAATCGGTGAAACAAACGAATTTGTGATGTTGATGATTATTATGATGACAAAAATGATTATGATAATAATGTTTGTGATGATTATTCATATCATCATAATACTTATTACGCGGAGGACAACTCAACGGTGACGAAATTGATTATGATGATTATGTACGAAAATGATGTCGATGAAGAAGAATATGACGAAGAAGATGATGACGGAGATGATGATGTAGATGATGATGATCTGGATGAAAAAGATGATGAACATGACGATCATGACAAAGATGATGAAGAAATTAAGAATACGAAGAAGATGAAAAATATGATGAACATGACGATCATGACAAAGATGATTAAGACGATGAAGAAATTAAGAATATGAAGAAGTTGAAAAACATGATGAAGATGAAGAAGAGGAAGAAAGAAGAGGCTGATAATGAAGATAAGGAAGAAGAGATTAAGAAGATAATGAAGAAGATGATTATGAAAATAATGATTAAGAAAATCAAGAAGATGATGAAGATGATAATGACGATTTAAAAGAAGATAATGAAGAAGATGATG
>JACTAT010000027.1:342845-354320 GCA_014526335.1 Chrysaora quinquecirrha
ATATTAAAGGCTATAGAAATGAATAATACAAAATTGAAAAAAAATTGGACCAGGGGGGCACGGTCAATTTTTAAATATTTTATTTTCCCTTTGGAATGGGAATGGCTTCTGACAGCTACCACCTTAACTGGATTGTGAGAGGGCAAACCGGAAAAGTGGGACCCGGGACCATCAGGTGGGACCATGGGACCTGAGACCCGGGACCATTAAAGGTGGGACCATTAGGGTGGGACCATTGAGGTGGGACCATGGGACCCGGGACCCGGGACCATTAAAGGTGGGACCATTAGGGTGGGACCATTAAGGTGGGACCATGGGACCCGGGACCCGGGACCATTAAAGGTGGGACCATTAGGGTGGGACCATGAAGGTGGGACCATGGGACCCGGGACCCGGGACCATTAAAAGTGGGACCATTAGGGTGGGACCATTAAGGTGGGACCATGGGACCCGGGACCCGGGACCATTAAGGTGGGACCATCAAGGTAAGACCATTAATGTTTTATTTGCTATAGTCATGATTTGGTAGTCTTACTATTTGAAATAAGGACATCTAACAGGGGCGTCGTTGCTCTAAGAATAGAGCAATACTATTTACGATACTACATTATTGCCGTAGCCGATCGTTATCGCAAAATGCTCCTCCATCAGGATGTAGACCCTCATACTAGGCGGCTTCTTGACCCCGATGAAAAATTCAACAAAATTTGTAGTTTATTGATATTTTATGGGCTTTACGAATGTCACTCTGGAAGGGGCCCCGGAAACACCTGGCGAAAAAGCCTCTGATATCTGATTACATAAATGATTTCTACAAAAATTCCAAAGTGTATTGGAGACATCTCACGCCCATACAGTATAATAAGGCAACTTTGCCTAAGTAAAGGTTAAGAATTTTATGGGATTGTTTTGAATATTCCAAATTACATTTTAGCTTCTTACCCATTGATTCCCTTTGTTTGTCTTAATTTTCTGCAATTATAGTTGCCGTGACCATGCGTACGCTACAAAGGTCACATTCTTAGGATTGGTTTCAGTTTTGTGGTTTCGTTACTTTCATGGCATAGCACATGGTTGTTCTGTTGATTTGGGTACAACTCAATCAAGATGTTCCTGCCACCAACCTTGCCAAAAAGAACTAAGCAAAGGGAAGACGTTTTTGCACAAGCACTTCCGAAGTTTAAACTCAGCGATGTAACTGATTTGAAGATAATTGGTGAGTACAAATTGCTATGATTTTAAGCTCCGCAATGTTTTTGCTAAGAAACAAGATTTGACTCGACATTGAGACAGCCGTTGGTTGCGCTGCGCAAAGAAATGTCTGTACTTCTTATTCCATTTGGTAAATCTCTTATTAGAAGGGTAAAACGAAGTAGGGGTGCATGTATCCGTTACTCAAATGCAAGAAATGCCTTACAATATTTTGCTCCATTTTCGATGGTCTTTCATTTGGTGTACTGAAATTTACCAAAAAATGTCCCAAGTGCCAAAATATCCGCAATAGTATATTTAAGTAATGGCAACAACAAAATTTTCGGTTGCCCAGTTTGCTAGTTGGTAACAGTAATTTCCCTGTCTACTAGGATCAATTTTGCTCTTAAACATGCGGAAGAGTTTCATAATTTTGAGCACGGTAATGGAGAATGATACAGTGTCGTAAAGAGTTTCTTAACTTCACAATGAGTTTCTTTGGGTTTTTATACAAGAAATGAGTGAATTTATGCCATTATTCATTAAAAACTAACAGTAACTGTAGTCTGCGCATGTTTGCATGTCCTACTTTGTGCTAAATGCGTAATCGAGTGAACAGTAAATTGATTGGCATGCAAGTACAGTTTTCAAAACAGCCTGATGCTTACAAATATTCTAATGCAACCCATGACGCAAAATCGAATATCAGGTTGCTTTCTCTGAGCTGCCTGTCACATATACAGTTACCACAAATTCGGTAGTAACGATACGATATGCACCCTACTTCGTTTTACCCTTCTAATAAGAGATTTACCAAATGGAATAAGAAGTACAGACATTTCTTTGCGCAGCGCAACCAACGGCTGTCTCAATGTCGAGTCAAATCTTGTTTCTTAGCAAAAACATTGCGGAGCTTAAAATCATAGCAATTTGTACTCACCAATTATCTTCAAATCAGTTACATCGCTGAGTTTAAACTTCGGAAGTGCTTGTGCAAAAAACGTCTTCCCTTTGCTTAGTTCTTTTTGGCAAGGTTGGTGGCAGGAACATCTTGATTGAGTTGTACCCAAATCAACAGAACAACCATGTGCTATGCCATGAAAGTAACGAAACCACAAAACTGAAACCAATCCTAAGAATGTGACCTTTGTAGCGTACGCATGGTCACGGCAACTATAATTGCAGAAAATTAAGACAAACAAAGGGAATCAATGGGTAAGAAGCTAAAATGTAATTTGGAATATTCAAAACAATCCCATAAAATTCTTAACCTTTACTTAGGCAAAGTTGCCTTATTATACTGTATGGGCGTGAGATGTCTCCAATACACTTTGGAATTTTTGTAGAAATCATTTATGTAATCAGATATCAGAGGCTTTTTCGCCAGGTGTTTCCGGGGGCGCCCCTTCCAGAGTGACATTCGTAAAGCCCATAAAAATGTCAATAAACTACAAATTTTATTGAATTTTTCATCGGGGTCAAGAAGCCGCCTAGTATGAGGGTCTACATCCTGATGGAGGAGCATTTTGCGATAACGATCGGCTACGGCAATAATGTAGTATCGTAAATAGTATTGCTCTATTCTTAGAGCAACGACGCCCCTGTTAGATGTCCTTATTTCAAATAGTAAGACTACCAAATCATGACTATAGCAAATAAAACATTAATGGTCTTACCTTGATGGTCCCACCTTAATGGTCCCGGGTCCCGGGTCCCATGGTCCCACCTTCATGGTCCCACCCTAATGGTCCCACTTTTAATGGTCCCGGGTCCCGGGTCCCATGGTCCCACCTTCATGGTCCCACCCTAATGGTCCCACCTTTAATGGTCCTGGGTCCCGGGTCCCATGGTCCCACCTTAATGGTCCCACCCTTATGGTCCCACCTTTAATGGTCCTGGGTCCCGGGTCCCATGGTCCCAC
The DNA here is from genome assembly GCA_014526335.1 of Chrysaora quinquecirrha. Classification (NCBI taxonomy): domain Eukaryota; kingdom Metazoa; phylum Cnidaria; class Scyphozoa; order Semaeostomeae; family Pelagiidae; genus Chrysaora; species Chrysaora quinquecirrha. The sequence goes on from JACTAT010000027.1 coordinate 345,958, forward strand.
CTCAATGGTCCCACCCTAATGGTCCCACCTTTAATGGTCCTGGTCTCGGGTCCCATGGTCCCACCTGATGGTCCCTGGGTCCCACTTTTCCGGTTTGCCAGCGCACCATCTTCCAGAAAAATGTTAGGCCGACACAGACCTCGAGCAGAGACAAAATTTGGATGAAGATATGCTTCAAAAGTAATCGCCGCGATTCGAACTCCATAACCCATAGATACAACGAACCTTATTCCGACTGACTCACTCAAGAATCCGCTTTACACCGCGATTCGACTGTATTTGAAGTTCACAAAAAAGTGAGTATTCAAAAAGCATCCGAGACATTTGCACAAATGGGAAAAGAAACTATGGCAGCGTTTACACGGGATCGGTTCCGTTTGGATTCCCAAATGGGTATGAATAGGCGTTGCGTTTCAACGAGAACTGCTAGAACCGTTCGAAATGGAACTGCTAGCCGTACCCAAACAAGATCGTCTAGAAAGTAGTTCCCATTTGGAACCGTTCCCTTCGCGGTCTCGTTGAAACGGGTGGAACGGTTCCAGATGTGTACGGATAGGAAATGTGGCCTAAAAAGTTTTCCAAACTGAGTCTTTCTTGATATGTTTTGTTGTTTAGAGACGAGTTTTGGCGCCATGTATTTCTCTCTTCTCCTTCATGGTTTGGGAACAGTCATTTTTTTTCTTCTCAATATGGAGTTTTCATAACTGAAATAATTTGTTTTTGCTTTCATTTATCAAAGTATAATACAGCTTCAGCAGATTTATCACATGTCATTACAACTTTTACATCAAATCCGCAAAGTTGAATGAACGCTCATCACAGCTAATTTTACATTTTAATTTATAATCCAAAGTAACTTTAAATCAGAGCTGTTTGACGAACTAAATATTTTTCCTTTTGAATCAGACAGATATGCATCGTAAATGCTGCGCATCGCAAAGTCGGCTGCACAGCGCAGTTCCAAATGGAACCAACTTGCCGATCTCGTTGGAACGAAAAGCCTATCCGTACCTATTTGGAACGGTTCCGTTTGGAACCATTTTAGCAGGTCCCGTGTTAACGCAGCCGAAAGCGAGCAAAGCCTCAAAGTGGACTAGCTAAGATATACACGACCTTAACGCATTGCTCGCCTAACAGCCAAAATTGAGCCATTACTCGTCTGACCCATCAGTTGAGATGGAGATTTCAACCCCTCAGTTTGACATTGAGAGATTAATACTGAATTATACCTTGTGAGTCGGATTTAAAAAACTCATGATTCCTAATCAAAGTTTACAAATATTTCAATCTCATTGCTGCTAGTTACACGAGAGAGATGAATTCAAGAATTAAAGCAACAGCTTTAACGAAATCTTAATCAACGAATAAAATTAAGGTATGAAATGAAAAGAATTGAAATTATAATCGGGCATCTCCTTTGATGGATCTGATTAATATATGCGATTACAAAGGAATTAAAATTGATTGCATTTGATGAAAAATGCAATGCTTTTTAAGTCCGTTTACGAAATAAGTTTTGAAATAAGATTGGATGATTTAACCGCCTACCGTCAGAACTGCAAACATCGATTGCGCAACATTGAATGCATGCCTCCAATTGTGATAAATAACACGACGGTAATTCTTCTTTACAGTGAGTAACCATCTGCAAAATGTCTGCAAAAATTAATGAAATGAGGAAACTAGCACGGCAGCTGAAATAAACAGATTAATGCTTAAAAGTGCCTATGAAAGTGAAAACTGAAACATTGCAAGAAACTTTGCAACGAAAGGGTTGTTTCAGGAGGTTTGAAAATCATGGGTCGCTATGGCAAAGCAAAAGAAAATTGTTGTGACGTCATGAAGTTTGCAACAGTATGCTGTGTCTACTTCAAGGAAGACATTTTGTAATGTGAAATTTCATTTATAGGTATTTTTAAGACTTACGGGATCTAATAGGTGGAGGGGACGGGGAGGGGGGTAAAACGTACAGGGGATGGGAATTTGTTTGCCTCACTTGATCTTGACTAGGCAGGAATCTGCTGAAACGTAGTGCGAACTGTCGTATATGAACTATCGTTCATATAAGGTGAAGCAGTATGAAGTCCCAAACTTGTCTCTCCGCTCTCGCTAAAAGACCTTCTCAAAGAGTTCTGGGTCGGCGTGACATTTTTCTGGAAGATGGCGTAAAACTTGAGTAAGGGTAATCCTTTCCACACGCAACGACCTGTGTTGCAGTTACTTCAAGAGGGGTACTGAAGCAAAGTTTGCTTCAAAATCAAGCTTAATTGCAGTAAAAGGATTTAATTCCCAGCTTGTCTGTTCAAGGAGGCATTAAGTTACTTGGGTCTTGTTTCCTGTGTTTCTGCAGATATTTATCATCTTTGCACAGACACATTTATTGTCACAGATTCTTTTATCACTTTGTTTTCCATTACTCGCAAATATGAAGAAACGATTGCCGCACTATCTCTCCTCGAGTGATCCCAATCCCGATCGTTGCATGCGGAGAAAGTGCTCTTACTCAAGATCTCCGCCATCTGCCAGAAAAATATCGCACCGACCCAGACTTCTTTCAAAAGGTCAAATAGAGAAGGGAACTAAATATCTGCTTTAAAGCTATACAATGGATATGAAAGGGAAGCTTTACTTATTCTCTTCAGGTCTCCGCCTCTTCTACTTACCAAAATCATGAAGCTTCATTTACCCAATACCGCTCAATAAGCAACTAGGGCTGAACTGACCTTAACATTTAGCAATTTGAGGGCTCAATTGAATTACTGTAAGCAACTAAGAAGTCAAACAACCAAGCTTATTCTCTTTCTTGTGTTAGGAAATTGTTCTTTGTTCTTATGTTTTGCATGTTGAAGTTCGTTAGCTAACGTTTTTCCACTTACTGTCTCCCAAAAGTCATGTTGTAGGCCTAACAGATGACGATTTTGACCCGCAAAGTCAGGGGTGGTTAGTAGGTACAAAAAATGTCAAGCAACGTTTAAGCAACTTTGAGGGCTGAAATGTCTAAAATTTTAAGCAACTTTGAGGGCTGGACGAAAGTCAAGCTGCTTATTAAAAAAAAGTGTATCACACTGAAATTATCGATGTTATTTCCAGCATAGTTGATATTATGTTACGTCATATTTTCATACCTCGTATTTGATTTGATATTTCTTCAAAAAGTCGAATTCCATGAACATTCTAACAGCAGCAGTCAGCATTTGGCCATCGATTAATTGAAAATCATCAAATTTGAAATCATAAAGATGAAAGGCTTTCGCAGTTGGCACTGATGAGAGCTATAACAGAAAATAGTATGTAGCTAGACTCATTACACAAGTCACACTCTTCACAAGCAGCAACGGCAGCCTTAAGCAACAACAACAAGTGTTTGATTAAAATAATTGAATTGAGGGGTGTTTGGGGGTCTGGAAACCGTAAAACCGCTAAAAATTTGCTCAAAAACCGTAAAACCGTGCGATATTTTGAACAAAACCGTATGGCAGGATTTAAGTCTCCGTTTTCACAAAAACTGCACAGAGAAACTATTTAAACTGTAGGTCAGTCAACTTTTACTGTTCACTTCACGTTTTTGAGACGTTTTCCTCCAATGGCAATTTTTGTTTTAATTGCAGGCTAACCTGTAGCTTCACTGAGTCAGTATTCAGTACCAAAAGACGCAAAATCTTTATCAAAAACCGGAAAGATTATCCAGAAATGCCGTAAAACCGTTCAACGACGAGATTATGAAAACCGAAAAACCGCGTAATTTTTCGGAAAAAACCGAAAATCCGAGCCAAAATATTGGCAAAACCGTGTAACTGTAAAACCAAAACACCTCCTCCTTATAGTTTAACGCTTATCTCTTGAAATGACAGTGGTACGTGTAGTTCCAAATTTGCTCATAATAACCACTGTTTATCCTAAGGTTCTAAACAACAAGAATGAAATCCTTATGCGTTAGACTATGCTTAAACCTAAATTAGCTACCTTAAGAGCCTTCGATAACTAATGACACTGCCTCATTCTAATTTTCTTCGACTTCGACTTAACATTTTCATCGATTTGATCAAAATTGATGTGTTGGTCCGGTTTACTATATGTCTCGCCAACATGTTGGCACAACATGATAAATTTCGGTTGTTATTTCGGAGCCCTTTAAATGAGAAGTAGATTTAAGCTGGCGTTTTTAGTTGGACCACGATTTTTTTTCGTCGTCAACCAAAAGAGCGAGCAGTAAAAAAACAGCTGCTTCTCTTTGGCCATGTTTGCAAAAGATCATTTGTAGATTACATCAGCATCCCAAACATCTCAGATGTTGTGATAGTATGGTAAATATGCATGTTGTATGATAGTATGTTGTGATAATTGTGGCCAACAATATTGGCGCGGTTTGTGGAGGCCTTTACACTAAATTTAAACCTTAAATTAGCTACCTTAAGAACCTTCGATAACTAATGACACTGCCTCACTCCAGTTTTGTGGCAGATTTCGACTTAACTAGTAAAAAGGTCTTACAAGCGCCAAATATTAGGGCAAAATCTTTCAGCAAGTACGATTGACAACTTTTCATGTTCTATTGGGATACTCTGGCTTTCAAGCCCTTATATGCACATGGGACTTTGGTAATCTAATTCTACCTATGTATCATACTAAACCCAACTACGTTGCAAATGGGTTTGTTGAGCAATTTGGACTGGTTTAGTTCAATGATTAAGCTCAGTAACATTGGTAGACAGTACAGGACAGTACAGAACAGGTTCCTTACTGCACAAAATAAGTGAGTCATGTCAGCAGTCTACCTCGAGGTCTACCTATTGTCTTATACACCTTCGTACTGGCAACATATAGTATTTCTGCATTGTGCAGGCTTTCTGAATAGCAAAGACAGGATTTTAAGATTTTAAACAGAGGTGCAGTTAAAATTTATTACCTTCAAACGGTCAACTTCCAGTTGAGAGGCTGAAGTGTGATATGAAAGCACCTATGAATTAATATAATACAAAATATGAATTAATAGCACTGAAGAAAAGTCAACAATACTGTATTGGTGAGGTGTTGCTTCAACTGAGTTGAGATGCTTCAATGCAAGAGGGTTGACAGTAATGGTGTGCAAAGAATAAAAACTATATTGGCCCGTCAGTTTGATAAGAAACCTCCGATAAGAAACAGCAATGCCTTTTTTCAGGAAATCAAGAAACCTTACTACCATTTAACTAAGATCTAAGAAACTTTCAACCTCGTCCCGAAGGTGAATAGGCCTCTGCGCATCTACGCGAAACTTCGCTGTCCATATTCGACCTGGTGTTGGTCTTGTCTATTCGCCATTGGATTGGCTGTTCAAACAATGGAATTAATTAAGTGACATCACAATTTCATTAAAATATCAAACCGAAATAGGCCGAAAACCACGTGAAAATCATGTTTCTAAAAATTTTGCATTTCACAGTGATTGCAATAAACAACCTAGGCGCTTACTATGACTCTCGATGTCTTACAATATAGGTGCTTTAGCAGGAAGAACAATTAAGATGCGGCAATTGTCCGAATCACTGCAGTAACAAATGTAGATCTATTTTATACCTCTAATATGAAATAATGACATACCTCTAATGCAACTTTCTGATGCACTTTGGCACGGCATACTTCGTCATATAAAATGCAATTACTGATTCCAAGGCCACTGAATATTGTAAACGCCTACATGGATTGTGAAGCAAAATCAGGGACTTAAATAGAACATAAACTTATTTAAATAGTAAATTTAAAGATAAAATTCATTATTCCACAAACCTCCAGAATTTGCTCGTCTTTCTCGTTGAAAGGAGAATCGCCAACCTTTCGACTTAGCTTGAGGATGCCTGTCATAAAAGCGAGGCTTGATAAGAATCAGATAATGCGCAGTAAATGCGACTTAGTTCTCAAGAGGTTGTACATTGAGGCAAGAGGGGCTTGGTCTATTCTCAATTTTGCAGCAATATTTCAAAGCAAGTTTTCTAACATAGAAATAAAATATATAATTGCTTAGAAAATAAAGGCGGGCGCAAACCGTGCCAAGATCATTGGATGAAAATAGGCATGTTGGTACGGTTTGCCACACCATCACAACATCTGAGATGTTTTGGGTTGCTAACCTCATCTACAAATGATCTTTTGCAAACATGCCCCGTCAATAGCCCTCCCCAATAAATTTCCCCCTCTTTTTATGCAAACATAAATTCCATTCTCTCACTTTTATTCGACCGCTGCATTTTAAGGAAGGTCGAAATTCTTTTATCACAGTATTTTATTCCACCCACACCCCCAGAATTAGGCACAAAGGGTAATCGATGGATAATTGGATATGAAGGAAAATTTCTCAAGTGAACTCAATAGAAGATATATTGTTAGCAGACACTCACCGATAATCTGGAACTGGTTATCTCTAAATGGAATGCAGAGAAATGGTTCATTTTCGCCATTACTGTTAACCTGAAGAAAATTAACAGAAATACACATATTAGACGTTGGTGCAAATCTTTAATAAGGGTCTTATGTTTCTTCCCAACTGAAAAATCTGAATAAGGTAACTGGCTTACGTTGCTTATACCCGACTGAGGTCCCTTTTTTGTCAGGGACAATGACCAGTCTTCATTAAAGCGAATCCTGGCGACCGGCAAATATTGGGCATTCGTATCGTATTCGTGTTTTCACTCTTCCAGGCTTTTCGTCGCGGTCAATCAGATTGAATTTTTCAGCGATCGCCAGCGAAGACCAACTTTATACAGATTTTAGAAACAGAAATTTTTTCTTCCCTTAATATACTGGATTTCAAAATGTTTATTTCTTTTTTTGTATTTTCGAAGGCTCTGAAGAAATAGATTTTCTCTTCGCCAGCGATCAAATCGACATTTTCTTTGCAGGTCGCTTGCGATCGCGCGAACAGATCGCTGTTATAGAGATAGGCCTTAAGCAGCCTGAAAGCTCTCACTCTTAGTGTTCCAATATTCTAAATCAATGGTTTTTGAATAAAAATGAAGAACAGGGCTTGAATAAAAGCGAGATTAGGGGAAGAGCAATTAATAAAATAAACTTTAAGTCTATAGGTTCAACTAATTCTGTTTAAAAATTATATAGCATGATCTTGATTACTCTAGTAACAGTTACGTAGATTGTTGCCTTGGGTAATAAATATGACGCTTCCAATCTTAATCGTTTCCATGACAATCGTCACATAGCACTTATTTTTAAATTCCTTATGTTAGTGTGATTAACATTTTGTTTATGGCCGCAACAGCGAAGGGATTCGTTTTTCACAAAGGCAACCTATGATGAACTTCTAGTGAGACTGATGCGAACCTTGCGTTTGGGGAGTCGTAACAATGATGAAACTGTTTATAAAGCCTTCTATATAAAGGTCATAATGGCTGTACATTCAGTGCATAATTATACTGGATTATCGTCCAAGATAGTCATCTTTAACTGAACCATATCGCGAATGAAACGCAGAAATCACGAAAATTGATTGCTACATTCACGATTCTGGTAACAAGATTAAAATCACCGCTTTCTCTCATCTTTCTACAATGATCTTACAACCACACCACAGTGACGGTAGCTAACTACAGCATAAATCGTTTTACGACACATTGTAAGCAAGCAAGCAAGCAATTTTACTTGAAGACGCAGGTCAGGGGTTCGGGCAGCTATACAGCGAATGTGGACCTGCAGCTTTTGCCCCCAGACTGATATCCCAGAATACTCTGGACACTCGTTTACCGACCTCGGAAGAGTAGATATTTGAGTTGACTATACGATGGTGAAGGTGAAGGTGAAGGTGCAATGGTGTTTTAGCGCCAGTCGCTAGGATCTCAGTAGTAGGTTAACTAATCGAGACCTCGACCATGGCTGTGGCGCTACCGCGGCTGGGCTCGATCCCTGACCACACTGAGCTCCTGACACCACGAGTCAGCTAGATTACACTACGACGTCACAGCACCATCTTTCCACGATTGTGGAAAGTGGTCCAAACGAGATTCAAACCCGCGACCTTACGATCGTGAGCAGAACGATTTGACAACTTGGCCACACCACCATTACTAGTTTAGGGTTCCGAATACTAGTCCACCTGAAATTTTTCTAATCCCTGTCTTATTAACACGCCTTACTATCAACTTAAACCATCTTGGAATTCGTACACAGTATTTTTTGTTAGACTGCAGTCCTTGTACAGGATGATTCTAGGCCAATCTCCTCTTTTCATATCAATAACAACATGCCTTTTTCATATACAAGTGGATACACTTCAATTTTTTACCCCATCTCCATTATTTTGACCCCCTCCTATTATTAGTTTTCAGCTTCTGTCCCAACTCTGCTAAAATTCCTAACCCTGTTACTATTCGCGACCC
>JACTAT010000027.1:375987-386697 GCA_014526335.1 Chrysaora quinquecirrha
AATTATTGAGCCAAAGAAGAATCCATATTTAAATACTTCCTTAGGTTTGAAAAACCCAGTACTGAACTTTTCTAGCTTTTTGAGGAATGGAGCACTACTTTTCTTACAAAAACGTGTATCAGTTCATTAACGTAAATACGCTACCAAATGTGGCTTGGAATTGTTCTTTGTTCCTTTATGTACCTTATCTTGTAACGGGGTAATAGAATTCTGTCGCTGAATTTTTTAGAAAGAAGACAAAAAAGATACTGACAGTGCAAAAGGAAAGAAAAGTAGAGATGAACGAGAAAGAAGTTCGGCGAAAGAAAGAGAAAAGCAAAAAGAAAAAGAAAAGGAAAAGGAAAAATCGAGAGGAAAAGAAAAAAAGAAAGAAGAAACGCCGAAAGAAAAGGATAATGAACCACAAGAAATTGTAAGTTGCTTTTTAAATCGTTATTTCAAGTATTAGTCCTACACCCTTTTTCGATATAGAGCCACGTTGTGAGGAACCTACACGTAGAAGGCCAAAAATATAAAGAACTTACACTACTAAAGAGAAAATCATTCAGGAACTTCTCATTTCTGAATGTTTTTATCACCTCAAGCAATCAAGACTAAGGAAGCCGGTTCCATTAATTTGCAGTCAAAATTCACAAAAATTCATATGTTGCACATGTATCAAATGTTTCCTTGAGTAGTTTCCACCTTTGGTAACATGCAAGGGTATCTTGATAGCAGTCATCGCAAAAAGAAATAAAACTATTAAAGCACTTTTGGTACTAAAACTTGTTAAACAAACGAATAAAAGCTAATTTAAGATTTTGAGCACTTGAAAAATTAGGAACTAATAAGGAACTTTGAGGCTCAAATCATAGAAAAAATAAGGAACTAGAGGCTAATTGAGCCAAATTAATGTTTTCCTTGTGAAAAAATAAGTGTATAGGGTGAGGCGAAGCAACCTCGTGCATGTTCTTTTTTGCTGTCAAAGTTATACTGGTTGATTATACCCAACAACGTTTCATTAGCTATTAGCTATACGTACACGCTTTTTTTATAAAGAACCACTTTATATGGAACCTACATGTAGAAGGCCCGAAAATTTAAAGAACTTATACTACTAAAGAGAAAATCATTAAGGAACTTTTCAATGTTGAATGCTTTTATCACTGCAAATAATCAAGAATTAGAAAATCGGTTCCATTCATTTGCAGTCGAAAACGACATAAATTGTACGTTAAGCAGTTATCAAATGTTTCTGAGTAGTCCCGAGCTTTGCTCACATGAAAGTGTCTCTCTATGATTGTTATGACCACTGTATGTACAGTTAAAATTAAGAAACTATTAAGGAACTTTTTGAACTACGATTGCCTAAAAAGAGGTTCAAAAATAAGGAACTTCAAGAACTAGGCCTCGAGGTAGGTTCCTTATAAAAAAATGCTTGTAAACTGTTACTTTCATCTAATTATCACTACATAACTCTCTAACAAATAAAAACAATTCTTTCCAGCCAAAATCAACAGAAGAAGAAACTAATGCAAATAAAGTTGAAAATGATGTATGTAAATTGATTTAACTTCGTTCTTTCAAAGTTGGCAGGTCTCGAGGACTTTCTTAACTTATAATCCAAAAAGCAGAGGATTTGGGGTGCGTTTTTTGGGATCCTTTTCTGCGTCTTCCGTTTTTCTCGATACTTCCGGGAGATCGAAAGGCTGTTCTTTTGGACAACTCTCGGGAAAATCGGAAACTTTGAAGCTCCAAAATCTCCTAACTTCTGAGTTGGAAGATTCTGCAGACTTAGCAGAGAAATTTTCCCTAACCCAACTTCCAACGGCGGAGCAACAAACAATTTTTAGGGGGGCACAGAGTTAAATTTGCCGACAGAAGGGCATGGCTTTTGTAGCCACACCCATTTTTTCATTTTGGTTTTTCCAATAATCAACATGAAATCCAATTTAGAAAACAAGACTCTCTTAACTTTTTTTCAAGAATCTAACTTTTTTCTTTTTTGTTTGCGTTTTGTGGCTGATTTATTCATTTCATCGATCCTTATACTGTATGTACTGTATAAGCTTCGAAGATAGACCTTCTTTGTGCCGACGTTTGCAACATTGGGGGCTTTGGCGACGCCCCTGCCATCTTCTCTAAAGTCTTAATCTCATAGGGATCTCTTTGTTTGTTAGTAGAGTGCATTAATAATTGAAGAAACATTGATTTGGCAAATACTGATAATGATGACCACCACCTTGGTGTCCGAAACATTACTCGTTCAACAAAATAACGGTTATTATTTACCAAATCAATGTTTATTCAGTTACTCTTAAGTCTTCCATTTTTCAAGAAAGTGCTTTTTCGGCGTCTAGTAATGGGGGCCTATGAAGTCCTACTTTTTTCAGAATTCACAAAAGATAAAAGTCCCGAAAGACCCGATATTCTCGTTTTTATTCTTGCTTTCGCCATTATGCATTCGAAACAAACTCGAGAAGAACTCGAAACCAATTCGAACCTGCGAAACCCATCGTTTCCAATGTTTCGCAGTTGGTTTTTGGTTGAGAAATATCTTTCAATCTAAAAAGAACTCACAATCCAAAACTCGAAATCGTATTTTTTACTGATTATTGGCGCTAGATATCTTATATAACTCAGATATTTTCAACTTTGTAGGAGGATACTGCTGGTAGTAGAAGTGTGCAGCGTCCAGCCTCTGCTAAGGGACAAAGACGGCGACCAACAAATCAGGAAGGAGGTAAAGAAATTTAAAAATATCAAAGAATTATGAACAAATAAAAACGTTAAGTAAGAGAAAATTTGAACCAATAATATTTCTGCAACGACACAGTGAATTCTCTGCAAAGTTTTCTAATGCATTTAGCCTTGGCTTAACGATCAAACATTGTTTTCCAAATATTTGAAATTTGCTTTTCAAGCCATGTTTGAACTTTTCTCACGTCACAAAACATTGCTTAGGCCTAACAAGCAAAACTGAATATAATTTCTTACGCAATGTTTATAAAACTTCAAAAACATATTTTGCTTGACGCAAGCAAAAGTTTTCGTCAATGTTTGAGAAGTAATGTTTTGCGACGTGGCCAAAACATAATCATTTTCATTATCGATATGATATATATAATATAAACAAAATCATTAATGATAAAACACTTTGGTTGATAAGCAAAGCAAATTTCAATATTTTGACAAACAATGTTTGTTTGCTTGGTCAGGCCCTAACCCCAAGCTCATATTAACTGTTTTTATTCTAAACAAAATCTATTTTGAAAAGATCCTAGATAGCCTTCAAAACTGTTTGTTTCAGTTTTTAAAACGAGGAGAATTTTTTTGATATAATTTGAATGCATCCTGTCGTGTAAAGTAGAAACGTCTTTCTCTTTCAGAAAAAGAGAATATGCCTCCTTCAGATGGTAAGAATCTAAATTTTTGTAAAGAATTACTTTGGTAATTTTTTCTTTAAAAGCAACCATACACGAAATGATGAACGAAAATGTGTTGTGGATTATGCAAAAAGTTTTACAACTTGTTCCAACTGCTATTTCTCATTGATATGTAAAATTAAATACGTAATAGTAGGGTCATGAATGGCAAACACTAAGATTGATTGATTGGTATGCCAAGATTGATGGGATTTTAGCCTGTACTGCATGATCAGAATACCAACGACGTTTCTAATGAGCCAAAGAAGTTCAATGAAATCGTCGAAAAGCTCCCTGAGTCATACAACCGAAGGCTCTCCTCCCGTTTGGTTTTGTGTTTCGGCTATGTTTTGAGCATTCTTCATATTTCAGCTATATATTTTTCATGAGTTACGAACAATATGATGGATTTTGCCGTGATTGCCGTGTCACAATAGATTGTATATATTCAGAGAGTCAACGACGTGAATGGAAAACATATGTTTGGTTTGGTGTTTCGGCTATGTTGATTTTTATCCACGTTGTATGAATGCATATGGTTTTTCCACAGTAGATGGGATTCGAACTTGGACTGCATGATCAGAGAGCCAACGACATTTCTACTGAGCTAAAGAGCTCAATGAAATCATCGAGTAACTCTCCAAGTCATACAGCTCAAGGCTCTCCTCCCGTTTGACTTTCGTGTTTCGGCTATGTTGAGGCTTCTTCAATAGATAGTTGTATATATTCACATGAATGGAAAACACTAGGACGATTTTTCCACGAGTGGCATACCACAGTTGGGATTCAAACATGATCAGAGATAGATTTTCCACTGCAGTGTCATAAATCCTCAAGTATAATGGGATTCGAAGTTGGACTGCATGATCAGAGAGTCAACGACATTTCCACTGAGTTAAGGAGCTCAATGAATGGTCGAGTAACTCTCCAAGTCATACAGCTCAAGGCTGTCCTCCCTTTGGCTTTGTGTTTCAGCTATGTTGAGCCTTCTTCAGTATCCTACATAGTTGTATATATTCACATGAATGGAAAACAATGGGACGATTTTTCCACAAGTGGCATACTACAGTAGATGGGATTCGAAGTTGGACTGAATGGTCAGAGAGCCAACGACGTTCCACTGAGCTAAAGAAATCGTCGAGTTACTCTCAAAGTCATACAGCCCAAGGTTCGTCAACATAGCCGAAACACAGAGCGAAACATAGCAAATGGGATGACGGAAAAATGTGTTTGAAAACGGGTCTCTTTATGCTTGGACTTTGCATTTGAATTATCAAAATGAATGAAATGCTAAAGCAGTCCTCCTCCTTAGAATTATTTACATCATATTGTTCTGTATACCATATGGCCTGTATAACTGTTGACAATTTGTTGTTTTGCAGATGTGATAGCTGATGATCAAATTAAAGATATCGATGAACCAAATGAAAAAGAACAACCACAACAATTAGCAGATGATTCCAATGTTAGACAACAATCAGCAGTGTATGTTTTTATGTTATTATTTCGTCCCTTCCCATCTGTATATCTAGAAGTCTTGCTGTCACTGTAGGATGTCACAGTTACTGATAAGTATCTTATGAATTCGTAAACCATAGAAACTAGGATATTAAAACACATATTCTTATAACGATCTTAGTTATTTTCAAAAATAACTTTTATTTACTCAAGAATTCCTAATAAAAAATTCTTTTCTATTTGTGAATAATAGATATTTCATCAGCATCATCATCGTTAGATTAACGTCTGCTTAGCAGACATTATGCTGCAAATTTATTATACCCCATTTCTGCTGGAACCGCCTTACATTACTGCAATTTTGTATACCGTATTTCCTTGATTAAGTCTCAAATAGGAGCAATTATTTGAAAATTTCGGCGAGTTTTTCAGCAACTAGCAAAGGGTGTATTTTGATTCTGTACATCAGTAGCTTGCACAGACACTATCAAAAGAATATCTATGACCAACAAGACTGGCAGCTCAATTCAAAGGGGGCGATTTTTAGAGTCAGGGCGCTTATTCGAGAAAATGCGGTAAGCGCCTCTCCGAATTAATCGCCCAGTCAAAAGTCTGAAAATTAAATAAGTGCCCGGGCACTTAATAAAGGATTTTCTTTACAGTACTCTAATTATGTTGAAGTTTCCTCATCCTGAATGGTTATGAAGAGTCTAACAGAAAAATATTTACATAAAATAGTTTATTCGGCGAATATTTCAGGCTTTTTGCGTTCACCTCTATATTTTATAATGATAGAAAAGAAATGGTTTAAGAATCGCACTTTAAGACTGCTATGTATCTACCTTTCACATTGCTTTGAACAATTTATTTGTCTTTGAAAAATGTAATTAATTTTTTATTTCTGTACTAGACGACGGATGGCTCGACCGAGTAGTGCTCGTCCAGCGCCACCGAAAATCAAGAAAAATATAGAACCCGAAGATTCTAACCAACGGTAAACCTATATCATTACCTTATATCACAAATGTTATATCACCTTGCTTGAGTCAGGGTTTCTCCTTGTCACTTGACAACTCTTCTGTTGTGTATTCAAAGCCAGTCATCGTTTATTTCTAATGGGACTCAAATCTCGTATCCCCAGAACATTCTACATGTGGTCCTGCGAAAGATGTTTACAAAATGTTTAACACATAGATATATAAAGTGCTTTGACTGAATGTATTTCCACAAAATCAAGAAACCAAGCAACTAGTCTATGCTATAGTTTTCGTGCAGGCAACGTTTCTTTCTAATTTGACTTAATGTCTCATTTCGCGTTATAACATTTATAAAAATGTTGTAAAAGGTACATGATAGATCGATGTATATTACTTTTGTTAAAGTATTCTTATTTTCGCTAAAATTAATCGAAAACATTTCCATATCAGAACAGCGTTTATTTTGCGGGCTTGGCGTAAAATATTTTCTTTATTCGCAAATGCAAGTACAAGTATCAAGTATACATGTAATTGTAGTCGTAATATCAGACGCAATTACACACATAAACATCGAGCAATTTTTTTATTAGGTTGGGCTCTGGAAAACAGTTCAATGCAGTGATAGTAGACGATCCTAAAGATCAAGATGATGATGATGATTTATTTGTGGTAGAAGAAAATCTACAGAATGAACCATATTTTGAACAGGTAAAGGAGAAAATATATTAGTCAATTATTAGTCTGGGTATTGTGTTTTGAGCACCAATTAGCTCAAGTGTTATACCGTTTAACACTAATCAGGTTTGACATTGTTGGTCGGGTTCGAATTCGAAGGCTTTGGATGAGTACAATAACTTCTAACTTGGATTTATCCTTAAACCTGAGTAAAGTTCTATGTTATTTTTGTTGTAGGCAAACACTGATAATCAGCCTGAAGTCGACGACGGACAGCATGGTACGGTTAACAAAATTCTAAATTTCTAATGTATTTTTAATCTTTGTATAGGAAATAAAATTACTGAAAAGTTCTTTCTGCTTATTTCTGCTATAAGTGGCCAAATATTTAGACATTCGTTGACAGACAAATTCGAAATTTATTGCATGCAATTTCTTATTTTCGGTTTCATCTATAGGGTGCGTTCTTTTGAAGCAAGGAAAAATTTGATTCGACATTGTACCGCTCTTTTCAATGGCAAAGTTGTTTCGCTTTCCTGACGGAATCAAGCGAATTTGCTTTCGTAGCAATTCGCTTTTATTGCTTTAGCGAAGCAACGAAAATTTTCTGTGTTCTTTTGGAATTGATTCGGTTTTTTGTTGTTGCTTCTTGGTGCATCTTTGGGTTACGTGATAATTTAGGACTAGGTCGAGTCTGATTTTCGCGCCAAAATGGCGGGAGAGGAGGCGAGGCGAACTTTTGAGATTTTTGTCAAGATTTGTCAGCATTTCTTTTTGTTTTGCTTCGGTTCCACATCTTCGTAGAATCAAAATCTCTGATTCGCTTCAAAAGAACGCATCCATAATCTGCTCAGCATGGCCTCACTTCATACAATTTTCGCTGTCTGCTCTCCTTCGTGTACAAAACGTTATCCTTCCCATTCCTCATCTCTTCAGTGCAAGCCATACCCACCAAATGTCTTGTCTCGTCTTTTCATTCAACTTTAAATCTTAGGCTACTTCCTAATATTGTAACCTTTTACCACTGCATTCAACTTTTCCCTGTTTTGAATACAACTTTGAGCAACTCTTTGTGCATTTCTAATCCTGATTACATGCAACTTGCATTTTTTAATTGTTTTCTAATTGTATCCACTTAGGAAGTCTTGTAAAGAAAATGCTTGACAGCAAGAAAGAGGCTGATATTTTTCAATCCAAAACACAGCAAAATAATGTAAGTTATACGAATGAAATAGACCTTTTCAAAGAGGCTTGGGTCGGACGCGACATATTTTTGGAAAATGGTAGGCATTTCCAGCAAGGGAATCCTCTTTGTGTGCAACGACTGGAATAACGGTTGTTTTATGAGAGATAGTTGTGAATTTGAAGTAAAATTTGATGCACCACATCTTCAATTCCTGTGTTGCACGCAGAGAGGATTCCCCTTACTGGAAATGTCTACCATTTTCCAGAAAAATGTGCCGCCCGACCCAGGCCTCCTTGAAAATATCTATTACCAGAATATAAATATGCGAATTTCGTGAATTTCAAACTGTGATGTAAGCCATGTAATCCTTGAGTTTAAGAAAAACCCACCACTAAGACTTGTAGGAAACTCTCCAGGGCTGATGTTTTGATAGAAATGTAGAAATTCGTCAACTCACGAAATCTGAATCACTTCTCTATAGCAAATTTCTTTGAAACAAGCACTATTAGGCAATATTCGGTAAATACAAAATATGATATGAAGAACACTATTTACAAACCAGACCAACTGATTTTAAAAGAACCTGTTTCTCTGTGACGGAGTTTTACTGTACAATAGCCTAGTAGGCCATTGACATTCTGAGTTAAGAGCACTAAGTAATCATGCTAGTTGGACCCAACAAGGAGACTTTTGACCTCATAAATGTAAAAAACGTACCTTTTGATAATGTTTCCACTTTTTCTCTGTTTTTATACCCGCAGTTTTTCCGAGGAGCAGGCTGTTTTAATTTGCTATTTTCCATCACAAGTTTCTTATGACAGCACCATTTCCTTCCTCAGCTTCGTGACTTTTAGACTAATGGTACAAATCTAAGATAAAAATGCAACGATTTTCAATGCTGAAACTTAGCACTCAATATGGCTGTTGGAATTACGTATTAAAAAAATGAATATTGTGGCTCATATACAGAGTCAAGTCTGAATCTGTCTGGGGTGATAAAGTTCAAATGTTTTTTGTTGCAGGAAAAACCAATAATAATGGATGCTACTCGAAAGAAAGAAAAAGAATTAGCACAAAAAGAGGTTTGAGCTATCGTATTTTAGTTTTCTCATAATATACTTATTCAGTTGAAAATTAAGAATTTATTCAACGTTGAATCATAGCTACTTGATATATTGAAATGTTTTCTTTTACAGATTGAAAAACTTAGAAATAGTATTCAAGCGCTATGCAGAAGTGCACATCCTCTTGGTAAAGTCATGGATTATTTACAGGTAAATTCAGTCTTGTTTTCTTAAATATATAAAGTCGAGCGTACAACTATAGCAAAAAGTATAAACAGAAGCTTGGATCGTTTTATTAGCTAATACATGATCAGTAAGAATATTGTTTAATCTTCTACGCATTTTTATAAGCATCATTGGCCTCATTTTCGGCCTGCCTGTTCTTTTTCTTGAGCGATTTTTTACCACTTTATATCAATCCTTAGCCTATAAAAAACATGTTCAAAGCACATTCCTGCCCGAGTGCTTCAAGCTTGTGAACTCTGCTTGTATTTATCTTTAATGGTTATGGAGATTTTGACTCGATTTTCAGCCTGGTATTTCTTATAAGATTTTTCTTGTAAACAAAGTGTAGCTATACTGTTCCTTTCAGGATATACGCATTTTTTTATAAGGAAGTTCGGCTCACGGTCAGTACTGAAAATTCCTTAACTGATGGTGAAAATTGAGTAATCAATACTCCTTAGCAATTCCTTAACTTCTTACTTTGTGATTCTTAAAAACAACCAATGGTCAAGGAAATATAGGTCATAAAGGTTTCAGAAGACGAGTAGAAATGAATACTGATTGAAAACCATTGGCGATAAGTATTGCTTGCTCTGTTAATTCAAATCTTCATTTTTTTAATCGAAATGCTAAGTTAAAGAAAAAGTCAGATTCCTTAGTAGTCTCCGGTCCAGTACTAGAAATTCCTTAAGTTTTTGCCAGCCCGCGTACTTTTTATAAAGCACTTCCTTATTAAAAATGCGTGTATTTCTGTTTTCTAGCAGTTTGGTTAGCGTACATTTCTTCAAGGTCTCTTGCAAAATTGTTTCTTTTCTGCAGGGTTTCTTGCAAGTCTTTCCCTGCTGACTTCGCATTTTTTGTTTTGCAGGAAGACATTGATAGTATGCAGAAAGAATTAGAAATGTGGCAGAAGGAGAATAGGCAGCATTCTATGGCATTAAAAGCTGAACAGAGGTATGACCTTCCTGTACTGTAAATCGCTCGTTATTTTTACTCTCAATGTGATGCTTACATATTCAGAAGGCTAGCTTTTTTACTACCAGATTAGCCTTGAAGACTCTATAAACTTGGCTCCCCCATTCCATTCATTCCATGCATTTCAAGTCTGTGAGTTATCTTTGACAAGCTGTCGCGAAAATGCACATTACGTGAACTTCTACTAGAGACCCGGGAGATTCCTCCTCCTTTAAATACCCCCAAACGTTCCCGTAAGGTAGCGGAATGCGTAAAGGGCTTTTGAAAATTTCATAGTGTGTCCTGAAACTCCTTAGATTTTGGATTACTCATAAATATTGGGTGCGTTCTTTTTGAGCGAAGCAAAAGTTTGATTCAACATTATACCGTTTTTTTCATTGCAGCAGCGAAGCTATTTCGCTTTTCCAGACCGAATCAAGCTTAGCAACAAACAGTTTACTTCTTATCTAAGCAACAAAAATTTTCTTCGTTCTTTTGGAATTGATTCGGTTTTTCTTTGTTGTTTCTTGGTACGTCTTTAGGTTACGTGATAATTTTGGACTGGGTCGAGTCTAATTTTGGCGCCAAAATGGATGGAAATGGGATGAAAATTCGGATGAAAATTGTGATTTATTGCGTGGATTTTCAAATTATGCTGAGATAACTACTGGAAAGAGGATAGATATTTCTTGGGAACATTAAATTTGCTTGAGAAACCGTATCAATGAGTTCTTTCGTTTTTCTTCGGTTCCACGTTTTCGCTGAGT
>JACTAT010000027.1:391051-401254 GCA_014526335.1 Chrysaora quinquecirrha
TCAGAAAAGGTTCGGATCCAAGAGATCCCGTGGAAACGAAAGGCGTTTTTCAGGCAAAACAGGCTCTGGAACGGACCAGAGGCGATCAAGTTTCTCTCTTGTAAACAGGAGTCTTAATCTCAGTATTTTCACTTAGAACTCAGATTGGCTATATTGACACTGATGTGGAGATCCCAGTCCTAGTTACTTATTAACCGGTTGCTTCAGTTTCTGCGAGTAAAGGAAGAAAATTAGCGTTAATTATCTATGCGTTCAAATATATTATTGTGCTAATATTTCGCCCTGGCATTCAGGGCTTCTTCAGAGCTAAACTGAATGCCAGGGCGAGATATTAGCACAATTGTTACGTATATTTAGCTGTTTCTTTTCTGTGTCTCATCTGCCGTTTTGTGTCGTTCCTGACAATTTATTGTTCAAATATATGCCACCTAAATTTGTTTTCGACTAATAAACACACACGTCTTGATTATCATGAATGGTAAATGCATTATTGTGTTACTTTCAAAGGTTATTCATTGGCCTTTATTATGGATATTTCCATTAACGAAGCATGCTGGTGCGCGGATATAGCTATCTCATTCTTGACACCCCTCTAACGAATAAACATTCAGAGCAACTCATTCTTTATGCATGAAAAATTAAAATGTATTGCGTTAAAGTGCGTCATTACATATATTTGTTCAAAGGAGTTTTCTGGTCTCATAATTCTTCCACGTTATGTAACGTAACTGAATATCGGTTACATAAGCCGAATGGTGTCAAAAATCGATAACTATGGATGCAGTATAATCTAGACTTACTAAACGAGTCCCACTCTTCGCAAAAAGCAACAAAAACAACCCTGTTATAACTGTTTGTTCTCCAAAGAGTGGCTCAGCAGCCCGGCTGGTGGGAGCCTATTATAGGTTTGCGGCTTCACGGCTTCGACCCCTATTTTGAGTGCGGCTTACGGATTTCGCAATGCTTTTTCTACGGTTTGCGGCTTCGGAAAAAGTTGCGGCTTGCGTTTTTTGGTGTGCATTGACGTCGGTTTGCAGCATTGTGCATGTGGCTGCGGCTTATGAGCGGAAAAAAGGCTACACAAATTCTGAATTTCAAAAGGAATATGCGTGAAGAGGGACCTGTGGCACTAGAAAACGAAGTAGGAAAAGTAACCAAGCGATCAGGCAAACAAGCGACCGGATAAATGTCGCTTGACAAGCTATTGGAGCCGTCAGTGCTATGTCCGTGAGTGATGTTAATTGGCAGCGGCTTTGTCATTTATTTGAAGACGGATTGCGGCTTGAAGCTGATTTTTTTTGCGGTTTCGCGGCTTCTGGACCCCCTATAACAGGCCCCCGCTGGTAGTAAGGGTGTCCGGGGATGTGCCGCGCTAGAGGGTATATTTGTATTGTATTGTGAAATTCTTTAATGTTAGTTTTTAATGTTAATTAGTCAAATCACTAATTTAAACTAACATAGAGCAAACTTCAGAGATTGCATTAAGTTAGGTATTCTACTGCATATTGCAGAATGAGCATGCGCATTTTTATCAAGAAACCATGTCTTGACCAATGTTTTGAACTGTTTTGTATTTTGAGCTGATTTTATTTCAGCAGGAAGTGAGTTCCATACTTTTGGTCCTTTTTCGGCTTCTTGGTCTAGACGAGGGTATACTTTTTTACAATTTTGGTGTAGCCAAGATTACCAAATTTGGCAATATTGATATGGAGAATTGCCATGCTTTTAGCTTTTGTAGCCTTGGAAAGTGAAAATTTCATCCTACCCACTTTTCAAGAAACGAGTAAAATAAACAAGTAGATCTTTAAAATTAGGGCCAACGGAACCATTTAAAATATGCTGGCGGCACCCCCCCACAGCAGCTCGAATCAATAGCGATACGACTCATGTAATAAGTCTTAGTAGGAGCAACTTGAACAACATTTCTTCATCTGGTCTTCATGTACATACGTCATAAACAGTAGTACTAGTACTACAGAATCTTGATAAAAACGAGTTTTTTCAATAAAGTTTTCAATAAAGTGCTTTAGAAGAAAGTAGCTAATGCTGAAAGTCTTTAAAAATTTAAGAAGGTTCTGTCTTCGTATTTTCACTCGCTATAATATTGATCAAATTATAGCAACTTGAGCCAAAAAAAACATGATAAAACTTTGAAAGATTCATGAATTTAGTAGATCGTATCTTTATTTATTTATTATTTATTTATGATATTTGCATAAAAATTTTGACGAAATGTAGTATCCGTTGTCTTATTGCACGAATTTGGTTGCTATAACAACAGCCAAGCAAGCTTCGTCATGTGACCTTAATAGGAAAAATTGGGTTTTCAATTAAATCCATTTTTTCGTTTTGCGAGTGAGACTTACTAAAAATTTGAAAAGATGCATCAGAATAACACTGATTCATAATTGAAGAGAGACTTCGAAAAAAAACAATATTAAAGGCTTCCTACCCTGAAAATATCAATGTTTTAGCGCAGAAACAATAGCACAGTTGTTGTAAACTCGGATTTGCCACTGTATAAGGCTTAAGATTAGAGCTCCGCTATAAAAGCATTGAATTCAAAAACAAACAGATAATCAAAGCACCTGTTGCTTAGGTTATATTATCAAGATTCATAATCTTTTCCAGCGTTAAACATACTCAAATTGAACATGTTGATCATGGATATGAACTCGATTTTTTGCTATATTTTACTGTCGCAGCTAGCAGAACGTATTGCTTCTGAGGAGTTAAATGTACACGTAGTTTGGTGGGATAGTCCACCTTATATTCACCGAAATTCCGCTGGAGTGATTTCCGGACCAGTTAAATATATGCTTGACAACCTTTCTCTTTACGGGTGTAAAAACGTAACTGACAATATCGTACCTAACTTAACTTATGCCCAAGAGTTTAAAACATACAGTGAATTCATGAACGATATTAATAACGATACTTCAACAAGAAAAGCAAGAAACGCAGTGCTGACTCTATACCTGCCCGCATATGCAGATTCAAAAATAAACAGATATTACCTCTGGGAAAACATTGGCATTGCGACGTCTCCTGGCATGGTTTTGGTCAGTGATGGCTTCTTAGTTTCTACACTCTATCGGCTATTCAATGTTGGCTTGGGAAACGCTAATGCCTATGTTGTTATCATGTGTGTTGTCTTACTGAACATTGGAATCGCCGTTTGGTTGTGTGTAAGTTAAAATTTAACTTTTATTCTACCAGGCTTTGCAAAGAGCAGGAACGTGCGTTTGGCTGCATGGATGTCTGTTCCATTCTCATGTTTGCTCTGATAACGCTGCAAGAAGCTTTGGATTAAGAAACTCTTAGTGAATTCAGTATTGAGATCTTCATGGTTATGTATTCGTTGCGTAAACCTGAACGTACGAACCTCACAACTGAATTTGACTAAATGTGTATCCTTCGGGCAGTTACTTTTATGCTTTTATTGACGTAACCTTTGTGCAGGAATTTTATGCACGGATGAGAACCTTGTTGCTAAATGAGCAAAGGGAGAAGTGGGATTTAAATTTCTTTGTATTCTCGGGTGTTAATCTCAAGAGATTCAAGAACTTCTACTAAGCCCTAGGAACATGGGAGTGCATTGTATAATTTGGGTACTGGGGACGTGCCGCCCGGAAAAGCATCGACTTTCACAATTTTGCATAAAGAACGGTGTCGATTTTGGTGATTTTGGTATAGCTAAAGAACGGCCTCTGACCACGATTTTGGTAGATGGTATAATAATTTACTGTACATATTTGTGTTATGTTTTTTTCAAATTGGTCAAATTTGGGTCGAAAAATGGTATAAGGTCGGGTATGTTCTTGATGTTTGGTTGGCACGTCCCAAAGAAAATCCGATCAAGTGCCCGGGGGTAACTCCCATATGTATGGGTACGGGACGTGCCATTGTTTGAGGTACCTTTTTAGGGGTGGAAAATAAATTTTGGGGTATCAAATTTGCTAAAATTACAAATTTGGGGTATCATTTTTGCTAAGATGATCAATTTTGATAAAGTCACAATAACTGCCAAATAAATTTCAGCTGTATAACTCTAAAAACAGACTTTCGAGTATTTCTATGTACTATATTCATATTTCTTTGTGAACTTTGGGGTATACTTTTTAGAATTTTCATAAATTTTAGGGTCAACTTTTTATTACGAAACGGCACACCCCCGTCACTGATCTATTGAAGTTACCCCCCGAGTCAAGTGCCCAGAGGTGTAGGACAGTTTTCTGTAGTCATGAAGCTGTGTCATCCTTGACGTGATGCTCGAGAAGACTTTCTCTGCATTGCCTAATTCTTTTTAAAATTACGCCATCTGAAAGTATTCATTGGATGCAGAGTCAATAAAAGGGGGAATTGCTATGGAAAAGGCATGAAACTGTCTTGTTATCTTTGAGCTCTGCCTTAACACATAACCTTTTTTTCATTTGAGATTCTTTTTAGCTTGACGCATCAGACTAAATTCATGTTACTCGTGTTTTATTGTAATTTATTATGTTACTCTGTTTTACTCAAGATTTCATGTTAAAGGTTGAAAGTCATATTATGATACTCTATCGATTCAACTGTTTCCATCCTAGGAGAGACATTTGCATGCAAAGGGTGGAGACTTTCGAGAAGGTCTGCTGACAGGTCTGTGGGATGGCATTTGGTGGGCTGCAGTTACCATGACAACAGTGGGGTAAGTTATGGAAATCGAATCAATGCGCCATTTAGAAATCAAAATTTTAAGGTTACTTATTATAAGGGGTTTATAATTTTAGTTATGGCGACAAAACTCCTAAAAGCTTGCCTGGCAGACTACTTGGACTTCTCTGGCTGTTTATTAGTGCGGGATTGATCGCGGGATTTACTGCTTTACTCACAAGTGCATTGGATACTGCTAATTACTCTCTGGCTTCAAGAAAGGTAATGAAAACTTTTCTTTCTTCTTGTGTAGATAAAGTTCATGCTTAATATGAAGGTAAAGATAGACGGACGTTAGGTAATAGATCATTTCAACTAAGAGCCTCGTTTTCAAAAAAAATGAAATTAGGTCATAGAGAAATTTCGACTTCAGATTCGAATTCAGCACCTTCTTTTTTAGTGTTGAGGCAAAGTTTTATGCTTCTAGTCCTTAAGATATTGATTTTATAGGTGTTAAAAGTTTAAAATTCTATAAAGGATTTGACCGTGAAAAATCGCTGGGGGTGAAAATTTACACCCTTAATCATTCTACACAGTCAAATCCCTTATAATTTTTCAAACCTTAATTTCTTTATGACCTAATTTTCAATTATTTTGAAAACGAGGCCGTTTGTTGAAATGGTCTATTACCACCAATCGTTGGGAGCTCCGCAGCAACTAGAACTATTTGACAGGAAACAAATTGTTTATTCTTTTGTTTATCACACTCCTCTACAGCAGCATTCGTATCACATCTTTTAAGCCATTTCCTCGATGAAGGGCCCTGGGCGCGTATTTAAAAATCCGTCTCAAAGAGGAGTAATTATCTCAACATTTATCGAATGAACATGAATGAACTAACGTTCTGAAGAAAACTTATTTTTGCAGCAACTAGCAAAAGGTGTCTCTTGATAACTCCTATCAGCAGCATGCCCGAACACTGTCAAAGAAGTAAATAGGGAAAAAGCCTGATGGGCAGCTCAATCCAAAGGGGGGCGCTTACTCGACGGAGGGGGTTATTTGAAGAAATACGGGATCTTTGAAGAGTCAAAATAACTCATTCCTTTTCTCTTTTAGGTCGCAGTTTTGAAAGACACCCCTGAGTATCAATATGTGAGAAAGAGAAGAGGCCATCCAGTTAGTAAGTAAACAAAGTAAACAAAGTAAACAAAGTAAACAAAGTAAACAAAGTAAACAAAGTAAACAAAGTAAACAAAGTAAACAAAGTAAACAAAGTAAACAAAGTAAACAAAGTAAACAAAGTAAACAAAGTAAACAAAGTAAACAAAGTAAACAAAGTAAACAAAGTAAACAAAGTAAACAAAGTAAACAAAGTAAACAAAGTAAACAAAGTAAACAAAGTAAACAAAGTAAACAAAGTAAACAAAGTAAACAAAGTAAACAAAGTAAACAAAGTAAACGAGACAAAACATTGGTTGCAAATTTCATTTTTTTTGTTTCAGTCAAGAGTTCGTATGAAGAAGCGCTAAAAGCTGCTGAAAACTCGGACATAGCAGGGGCTTTGCTGGAAACGAATGTTGTGGCTCTCTACCAGAGTCAGCTATTTGGAAGAAAGCTTACGATTTCTTGGACAAAAGAAGAAACGAAAATGTTACCATGCTGGTACAAAAATATTCAGTCCCAAACAATCAACTGACCATTTCTGCAAAACAAAAGTCATACCTGGATTGCCTTGACCAGCATCTTCTCCCTCTTGTCAACGGGAAAATCAGAGCTCTTACGGTATGTTATATTCCGGTAGATTTTTACGTTGCGAACCAAGTTCACAGTATGCCTGCAAAATCTTTTCAATAACTCCAAATTTAAGTTTAGCGGCCAAATAATGAAATTTACATCAACCTGTCGCTTACTTTGCTCAGGACAGAATTTTGCTGAGGGTTACAGCATGCAGTGCCTTAAAAAACGTTCGTAGGTAGTAGCAAATGGGCTAATCGGAGATCTGACTCTGTTTCTCCTACAATCCCGGGCAAATATCAAAGATCAGTACCCCCTGCTAATTAAATCTTGCTTGAACATTTGCTATCCATGTTTAAGCATTTGGGCATAGGATGGTTTAGGCATTCAGGATTGTGAAGCTTGGGTTGCAATTCTGATCATCCGCAAGAGGGGCTTTGGGTTTAGGGTAAATCAGACGAATAATAGCATGTTCGATACCGCTAGCTTTTTCTTTCTGATCGTTTTCCCTTTAGACTTGCCCCAAGTCTATTTCTCGATTTCCTTCTCCTAAGATCCACGATTCCATGACAAACAAAGGAGAATGCAAGAGACTCACGGAATTGTGGTTCTAAGGAGAAGGAAATCGAGGAATAGACTTGGGGTAAGTCTACATCCCTTATAGATATCAACTTATCTCTTCAGGCCCTAGAAACACATACATTTGGTCAAATAATTGCTGGAAAAGCAACAAGAGCACCCGTCTTTCAATGCTTGTATGGTTTTACTGGGGTGATGTTCTTCATTGCGATTCTTGTTGAAATCAAGAGGCTTGTTAAAGAAAAGAGTACAGTGGCAAGAGTGAAAAGTGATGGTAAATAACTGTTATGAATGTCGAATTAGATTTCTTTAGGATGCTACAATCGTTTATACAAGCAAACTTGACTTGCAGCCAGTCCTCAAAGTTGAATAAAATATCTTTGATTTCTGCCCTCAAAGTTCCTTACGAGTTGCTCAACTCTATAAAGCAAAAACGTCAAATTTTGGTGCTTTCCTACTAAAGTATTCCTGAAGCTTTCACAAAATTTGTACCAAAAATGACAAAATTTGCACCAAAATGACATTTTTTGCCCCAAAATTGACAAGATTTGCACCATAAAACAAAGAAATTTGGACCAAGAAGAATTTGATAAGTAGTTAAGACATTCCTGACCTGACTGTGCAGTTGATCACAGCTTCTTCGCTGAGTTGTATACCTCGCCTAAAGCCATCATCTCATACAGTTTGGTGTAAGCGTCTTCTTCTACTATCGAATTCATTAGTGTCTTCATTTTTAATTAAATGCATGAGCGTCTTAAGGTTACCCTATTCCTGAGAGCCCTGCCTTATTCATTAACGTCCTTGCGTATGCCCTTCAATTCTATTTTCATATCAATAATTTATCGGCACTTCATGTCATAGTCGCCAGCACATTTTACAAAACTAAGCGACTGCCAGTGACGTATTGGACACCAGGCTTAACAAAGAAACAATCATTAACCATTATTTCGCCTTTTCTTCGCAGGAAAGGTTGAAGAGATCGAAATAGTATCGGTGAAAAGCACGATGGAAGATCAGTTGAAACAAATCAAGAATGAACTTTCAATGATTAGAGGTACACTGCAAAATATGGAAATGAAACATTGAATATTAGTGTTTGTTTATTGTAAAGGACGTAAAGCTGAAAGGGAGGGAATATCAATCAACCCATGGCAATATCATACCATACAAATCAATATCGACATCAATATCAGTATCTATATCGATGTCAATATCAATATCAATATCAATATCGATATTAATATCAATATCAATATCAATATTAATATCAATATCAATATCAATATCAATATCAACACCAGGAGCATTAGTATCGATATCAATATCAATATCAACATCTGTATCTACATCGATATCAATAGCAATATCAATATCAATATCAACACCAGGAGCATCAGTATCGATATCAATGTCAATATCAACATCTGTACCTACACTCATTTTTTTTTATAAGAAACCCATTTATAAGAAACTCAGTACTGAGATCAATATTGGTTAAGAAACTTTCAGTACTCGACCAAAAATGCTAAGAAACTCGCATGTCTCAAGAATCTTTAGAATTAGAAATAAAGCATCGAAAAACAAACTTCTGTTGCACCATAAGTGTCTATTTTGACAGAAAAAAAAGCTGATGTAAACGTGAATTGTATTGCTTCTTCTATTTGTAGAATTTAAGTGTCAATTGCCCGTTTTGGCACTTAAAAATTTTGATTCTAAGAAACTGCTAAGAAACTTTCAGTACCAAATTTGTTCCAAAACTAAGAAACTTTGAGTACTGACCAAAAATCTTAGTTTCTTATAAAAAAAAAAGAGTGTACATCAATATCAATAGCAATAGCAATATCAATATCAATATCAATATCAATATCAATATCGATATCGATATCGATATCGATATCGATATCAGTATCAGTATCAATATCAATACCAATATGAACATCAGTATCGATATTGATATCAATATCAACATCAATATCAACATCACACAAGGCTATAGTTTATACATAATCCATTACATAGTTTGGTTCATTATTTTGTTTGGTCTCCTACAAGCTTTAATCGTTCAAGGGAGAGGAGGCACAAACTTGGGTCTGACAGAGCTTTCGAGGAAAAAGTGAATTTGAATCGAAGTTGATCATAAGCATGATGGGATCTTTTCCCTTTTATATATACTTAAACGTAGATGACTATATTCAGGCACATTATAAATATAAGTATTCAAATTCAAAAAATCACTGTATAATGTTAGCTAGTTTTACATGGAGATATTTCAAATATCGACACTTAACTGAAAGCAACCTGAGATTGAATAAGTTATCACTTAACAGTATTGCAAAAGGAGCGGGCATATTTATTCTTGAGAAACCAGTTTTCTTATTTGTTTGTCAAAAACTATGGTAAAAATTTTTAGCGGTTAGCTAGACGTTTGGGCTGATTTGATTTTCCAGTAAGAAAAATCTTTAGCAACGAACTCCCAAATATGAAATTACAGACGTGTCCCAGGCTCTTCAAACAAAACTCTTTTTTGATACGAATGTCGGCTGAAATGTTTGCCATGTTTAGCCAACACCAGCCAACATGCAAGAAGAAGTTACGCGTATAAGAACATTGAAATTGAAGAAAGCCATGCAATGTTAAGGCTTAAAATTTTCTTAACATGTTCATAACTTTCTTGCTTTTTAAAAAGCTGTTGTTTTTCAAATTAGGTGATAATTGCTACGATAAGGGACGCACGTAAAATTTCACATAGTCGCAATGATCGATAGTTTACCTGTTTTCTAGAGTGGAGAACAGGACAGTGCAGCTTAAGAAATTAAATTTTTATTTTTTCTAGCTTCACAAAGCCTTGTCATGTTCTTAGCATGTTCTTAACTTTTCAGACTCTGAAGCCTTATGTTCTTATATACTTTGTTCTTATAAAAAAAACGTGTAGGTGAAATTTTGGGTGTAATGTTGGCGGCAAAGGCTTAATGCAACGCGTTATGTAGTGTTAGGACTTGGTTATGTAGAATTAGGACTTGCTTAGGTTAGAATGAACATTCAACAGACACAGAAAAGAATGTGCAGATAAGCAAACATCTTCTTAGCGTGAGCCGAGAAAAGGAGGGGCCATTACATTTCGTCTCAACCTTCAGATACAGTTATTGTTATACAAGCAACTTAATCACCACAACTGCATCTAACAGCGACAACAACTTTATTGCTATTTCGTGAGAGCGGAGCAGGGTGCTAGTATGGACAGCGGAAGGTGCGCCGAAT
>JACTAT010000027.1:401754-537154 GCA_014526335.1 Chrysaora quinquecirrha
AATCACAAATCTGCTCACGTCAGGTAAAACATCAGGTTATATGTATGGTTATACAATCGAGGATCGATTTCATTTGTCGTCAAAACTCGCATATCAATGGAGTGTTTCTCGTTAAGTGAGGCATTACATAGAGGGGTTTCCGTTTAACTTTCAATACAAAGTCTCTAATGGTAACAATATCAGCAGGGAGAAATGATTCCAGTAATTTTATGTGCAATGTTAGATTTTGCTGTTTCTCTAGCCTCTTTACTATTCTTAGGGAAAAAAGATACAGCTAAAATCAAGCAACTTCTAAGCAACTTTTGCTACTAAAAGGTGGCCATAGAAGGTCCAAAAATAATCAAATTTTTTAGATAGGGCCGAGCGAAGTTGCTTATAAAAAAACTGCGCGTAAAACATTGACTATGCATAAAATGGCCAATGTTTTGACCACGGCCTCGGTAACAAAATAAAAACAAGTTATAAATTACCTGAACCACATGCCCTTGAGCATTGACTCCATGCACTCCAATCAGTCAGCATGCAATCTTTATCTAAACGACCTTCACATGCCATAACCTCAAGTGGCTTCATATTTTGGTCAAGGCAGTATCCATCTTCAACTCTCTCATCAGCATCTGTCATGCAATAAACCTGCCTTGTTTTGAATCCAATGCCATTTCCCCTTGCTTCCAAAACGCATTTGGTCCAACCACGAAACCTCCAACGATACTTCTGGCAATTCTTACACTTTTCTGTCTGACTTAGCAAACTTTCCGCCGTACAAGGCATCCCTCCATCTTTCCCAGGTGTTATGATATATCTCTGTCGTTTCCGTACCTGTTTATCGATATTCCCTAATCCGGAACATACAGCCGGACATCTACTCCATCTGGTCCAAGGACTCAACACACAATCTTTCGCACATAAGTAGCATTCTTTGCTAACAGACGGCTTCAAGAAGTCTGTACATAAGTAATCCTGGACACTCTTGCCGGATTCATTCACACAGGTAACATTTCTGATTCTACGGCCGAGGAAACAACGCTTACTTTCCCGCGTTTGTATCCTTCCACCCCTTGAACTCGGAACATTACAATCACTCCAGACCCCAGCTTTCCAGTGATACGTACCACATGAAATTCCGAGACAAGATTGGCTCTCACGCAATTCCTTGTTAGCTGGACATGGCCTACCACTCCAACCTGGATAGGCCAAAATTCTTTGTCTCCTTGTTTGGACGCTGTCACCCTGCGTACCATTTTTGCCACATTCTCCTTCGCAAGGGCCCCAGTCACTCCAGGTGCCGACCACGCAGTCATCTGAGCAAGGAACATGACATGGAAGGCTTCTTGGGGGTCTTTTCCCTGCACATAGCGAATCTTTAACTTGTCGTCCTCTTGAGTTCAAACAGTAAACCGCCCGGTGTGTCTTTCCATTTCCACATGTACGGTGTATATTATCCATTAAACATACAGTTTGTGTGCCAGCCATCCATGATATGCAGCTTTCCAGCTGACAAGGTCGACTTTCGGCGTAATCTTCGCACGCCCTACGATCACTCGAGTACTGTATTACCCGCCTTACCCTATAATGAGTACCTCGAATTACACCAGTCACATTTCGACTACAGTCAGCCGTGCAGCTACTCCATGAGCCCCATTCCCCTAAAACACATATCTGACGACAGGGTTTTCTGCAAAACAATTCTTCAACCGGCTTATCTAAATGAACACAAAACTGTGAACCCACAGGATTAAACTTGGTATCACCACGCCTCACACAAAACACATGCCTTCGCTTTTTACCGCTGACACAATCACTTCCATTCGATCTGCAATCGCCAAAATCCCCTGAAAACCATTCATATGATTCGTTATGAAAAGTGGAATTTGTAGTTTCTAGTTCGTATCTGGGGATCTCCGGCGGGCTGCAAAGTTTTATTTCAAACAAATGCGGGCATGGTTTGCCACCCGATAAGTTTGTGATTATAATTCTTCTAGTTCTCCTGCGTATAAACTGATTAGATATCCCACGCTTTCTCCCATTGATTTTCCCATGGTACAACATTTTCTGGCAGTCTGACCACTCACCCCAGGGTCCTGTGTGACAATCTCGTGGCATTATACATGTTTTGACAGAAGGCAACCCTGATAAATTTTCTTCCTCGCATTTCACGAGATTTCCTTTATCATCCACACAAACCAAAGATCTCTCCCGAAAACCAATATTCGCTGTTTTATTCCAAAAAGAACTTGGGAGTTCTCTCAACCATGCTCGACAACGGTTCCACTTTGATGCTCGAATTTGATAAAGACTTTCAGATGAGTTAGTTTGAGATTTTGTTGTGTTAACTTCTAAAAGTGATGGACATTTCTTGGTATCGTTATTCATATTCTGAAAAAACGCGATTTCTCTTTGCCTGTAAACTATTTTCTTTCGGCAAGTCTCGCAGGTCTTCCATTCACTCCAAAAACTAACAACGCATTTTTGTTGGCAACCAAAAGAGCACAACTGCACGGTTCGAGGTCTTTTCTCGAAACCAAAAAAGCAATCATCAATAGAAACTTCTGTTGCAATGTTTTTCTCCGGCCATTTCGCGATGCAAGTTATATTCCGTTTCTTTACAAAAACGATGGTACTTTGAGGAGATCCACAAGTGTCAACAACCCGATTCCTCCAGTTGCTTTCCAGGATATAATTGGGGTAATTAGCATTACTAAACCCCTTTGAACCCCGCTTATCAATTGTAGTGTTCTTATTGTCAACATTTGGCCTTTGAGTTTCTATCAATGGAAACGACTCACAGGGACTCCAAGGCCAGAACCTTAGTTTAAAAGTTGTCTGATTTTTACAAGCAGAAAAAACACAATGTCTTTTTCGACTAGGCCTTTTGGAACGATCACATAATATGGAGTAGGTTTTCTTTCTCGAAGAATCAAGACAGCTCAACGACCGTCGTTGGAAGCCTGGCTCAGCGCAGCTTGTACCAATCTGACAATCTTTCCATTTGCCTGCTTGCCAAACAAAATGTTCTTGTTCATTCAAATTTTTCAAAGATCGCAACCTTGTCTTTGCTTTTCTCCCACGAACTCTCAGCGTCCCATCAAATACGAAAATCAATACAAACACAATTAGAAATTTCACAAAGCACTTTCTTGACGCCATAATTGCAGTAAATTTCCCCTAAATACATGAAAATAATAAGTAACAAATCGCAGTTCCTCTCTGTACTTGCGTATCGTATTATTTCCGTAGCAGTCTGCTTTTCCGAGCAGTACTGTGATTTTGACGTATTGACAGTTCTTTATCAGGTATTCAGGCCAAGAGGCCTCTAACCTACTTACAATAGTATCAATATAAAATTAACATTAACGATTAAAACAGCAATTAAAAAAAAAAATTAAATAGCAAGCAAATTACAAACAAAGATCAAGAATCACAGATTTAATGAAACTATATTAACAATGACAACCGAATATACATAAGCACATAGAGAAAACTAAACAGATTCTTTTTTTATTTTTTGACATTTTGTGATAAAAGAAGATACTAATTGAAGACAATTTGTATCTTCTTGACTTAGTAACCAAATGAATTTATTAAGAATACTTAGATGTTTTATAGAGGGATACATATCTTCAATGTTACTCAATAGATCAACTCTTTCTCTTTCGAAAAGGGGACAAAGCAAAAGAAAGTGGATTTCATCACCAAGGACTTTTATACCGAGATTGATGCAAAATTTGCAATATCTTTCAGCTCTGGGGATTTTGTTTTTACCAAACCTACCAGTTTCAATTTCTAAATCATGAGCACTCATTCTAAATTTAGACAAACATTGCCGACGTTTGAAGTCAACAATAACATCAAGATATCTTTCAAATTTAAAAACTGATTTTATTTGAGCGTATGTACAAAGCTTCTTATTTTGTTCTAATTGCTCTTTTAGACTTGACATTATCAAATTTCCAAAGTAGTTTCTAACCTTAGATTTAATAGTGCAGACGTTGTCAGACGAGAGAACACCGTATCTTTCTCTTAAACTACGCGCTTTAGATACCCAATTTTCACAACCCAGATTAGCATTGTTCAAAAGAAATTGAAAAGACTTACAAACAAATCTATTTGGTTCTAAGCTACTGAGTGATTCTAACCTGAGAAGAAACTTTAAGATATTAATATGTCTATGTGATTGAAGTTTAATCCTGCCAAGTTCTGAATAGATTGCGTCGGAGTTAGTCGTAGACTTAACACCAAGTATGTATTTACAAGCAGATAGGTGAAGGCGTTCAAGATTGGTGAATTCGTCGAAACCCCAAATTTCAGAGGCATAATTCAGAATGGGTAAAATTGTTTGATCAAAAAGATAGAGGAATAAACTTGGTTGTAAACCATCAAATTCTTTACATTTGTTTATGAGTGAAAAATAGGCCTTACAAGCTTTCTCTTTAATAGTATTCGCATGATCGTTAAAACAACCATTAGATTTAATTGTTACCCCGAGGTATTTATAAAAGTTACATTCTTTTATTTCCTTAGAGCCCAGATGCCAGTTTGAAGTGCTATTACATTTGCGTTTATTTTTCTTAAGAATCATTACTTTAGTTTTTTTTACATTAACTTCCATTTGAATATTCCTAGTGAAAGTGTGTAGAGTGTTTAACTGGTTTTGCAAATCTTCAGCAGATTCCGCAATGAGTACTAGATCATCGGCATACAACAAAGTACCAAAAAAATCATTTCCTAATCTAACACCGTTTGCTTGGGAATTAATTGTTTCATTTAAGTCATTAAGAAATAATGAAAAAAGTATAGGACTCAGAATGCAACCTTGACGGACTCCCCGAGCACAGGTGAAGAAATTAGTGAGACCATCGCTAGCACGAACACTGGATTTTACTTTTGAGTATAATGATGTAATAATTCTATGAAAATTACCCGAAATACCATACTTGAGCAGTTTACTTAGTAGCAAGGAATGTGGTACCGAATCAAATGCTTTTCTAAAATCAACGAAACAAACGTATAAACTCTTGTTGTTGTTAAAGGAGTTTTGAATCAAAGCATTAAGAGTAAATAGGTGGTCGGATGTTTGATGCCCTTTTCTGTAGGCAATTTGGTTTTCATCAAGAATGTGAGTACGATCTAAGAATGAGTTAAGTCTTTCCAAAAGAATTCCCAAGAAAAGTTTTCCAAAGATACTAAGAAGGGTTATACCCCTATAATAAAAATAAAAAAGAAGATAAGAAGTCTTGCCAACACTTGTAGAGTTTTCGACGGGGGGTTCGTACAGGGTCGTCTAACAAAGGCTAACTCAGGTCGGAATGCTTTGAATATTTATGTTGCATCACGAAAATAATTGAGAACAATGTGTTGCACATTAACTCGATCCTATTGAAATGCAAAAGTCTTTTTTCTGTGACAAGGAAATTGATGCAGGGAATCGCTTTTGTGAACCTCGGACTGAAATATTAAAGATTTTTTCAGTATTATAAATATCCTTATAAATACAGTCATCGTTTCTTGTCCTTTTATTACCTTCAGTTGTTAAATAAGCCAAATATTCATTCAGATAAAGCATCTGACGGAAAAGTGGATTTTCGATGTTGTTTGTACAAAGGGAAGACTTACCCTTAGTCTAAATCTTTCCTTATCCCAACACTAAGTCATCCCAGAAATATAATGGCGCTACGGAGGAGACATTGCGAAAAGTGATCTGAGATGAGACTCAATGGACTCAATTCACTTTTCTCATTGTCTCCTCCGCAACGCTGTAACATTTAGGTTATGACTTTGTGTTGGGATAACGAAAGATTTAGACTACTTAGGGTAAGTCTATACAAGGAGCAATTTCAGAAATTTTTTCTGATTGTTGCTCATCAAAACCACGGGGCCTTGGGGGGCGATCTCAATTTGGTTTTAGTCTCGCTTTGATTCTGTAACTGGGAATCATGTAATAAGTCTGTATTTCGGGTAGAAAAGGATATTTATAATACTGAAAAATCTTTAATATTTCAGTCTGAGGTTCACAAAAGCGATTCCCTGCATCAATTTCCTTGTCACAGAAAAAAGACTTTTGCATTTCAATAGGATCGAGTTAATGTGCAACACATTGTTCTCAATTATTTTCGTGATGCAACATAAATATTCAAAGCATTCCGACCTGAGTTAGCCTTTGTTAGACGACCCTGTACGAACCCCCCCGTCGAAAACTCTACAAGTGTTGGCAAGACTTCTTATTTACATTAATGAGATAATTGCGACATGTCTGCCCGGCGGCTCGGCTTTCATCCAGTGTCTGCATTCTTGAAATTTGAAGGAAGATGCCAGAAGGCAGGGTTTCCTTCATACTCGAAAAGAGGTTTATTTTGAAAATATTTATATAAAGTTTACTGTTATTTCAATTCAGAAGACCAAGAGGAAGATTTTGGTATAAATTTTGATACATTTTTGTCAACATATGTCCATTAATTTTCACATTCCAGTTGACCATTCCACTCCACTCCAGCACTCCATGTTTTACAGATTTTTCATCCAAAAACTCGCGTCTGAAAGCTGTCTGGGTTCAATTGTTTTGATCGCGGTGTTAATTTCATGAAAATGTTAGCTTATTTTAGCAATTTTATGAGTTAAATAGATTCAGAAGACTACGAGGAGCATTTTGATGTATTTTTTATTGCAAAGCATCCTAAAATAAGCATACTCCATATCACTCCACTCCACTCCACTCCACTCCACCATTCCACTCCATAATTCCACACTCCATGTTTTACAGATAGCCTTTTTTTACCTACTTTATGCTATTAACAAATGATCTGCTGAATAAAAACAAAATCTCACTTTTTCATGTTGCCCTGCTAATTGGCTCTCTGCACGCAAGGCCGTCGCTCAGATAATTACCCCGACCCCAATTTCACACGTTTTCAGACGATAATTAGTAGCACAACACGCTATTAAAACCCTGTAAACAAATCATTAGCATCTCACAACACACGTATCGTCATCAACATCATGATCACGCACTTCTCAATTAACACCTGGGTTAGGCCAGTGAGTGCGGCTTAGGCCAACCGAAGGCAACGACCCTCGCGAGGTCGCTAAGTTCTCATTCAGACCTGAACCGTTTATCTGCTTATTTTCCCCTCATAGTTTAGGCTTTTCGAAGAATACAGTAACCGTACTGAAAGTCTGAACACGTTCATTTTTTAGCTTGCATAATTTAAAGTATTTGTGAAGTTGTGATATACACACTTTTCTTTTTATAAGAATACCTTATTTTTTGCCGAGCCTCGATTATTCTTAAGCTTATTATAACCTGAAAATATTCTTAAATTATTCTTAATCATCAATGTTGTAAATTGGCCTGACGATCAAGAGAAATAAGTAAAATCTTTGTCATTTGTTATTTTATATT
The DNA here is from genome assembly GCA_014526335.1 of Chrysaora quinquecirrha. Taxonomy (NCBI): domain Eukaryota; kingdom Metazoa; phylum Cnidaria; class Scyphozoa; order Semaeostomeae; family Pelagiidae; genus Chrysaora; species Chrysaora quinquecirrha. The sequence goes on from JACTAT010000027.1 coordinate 409,151, forward strand.
TTATAAAACAAATACAGTAGCCTGACAATCACACTTATTGTACAGTGTAAAAAACGCAGAGAAATAAAAATGATCCTCGTCAAGCTTGAGCCTCAGATTATTCTTAAATAATTCTTAAATTTCAGCAATTTTGAGCCTGAATATTCTTATAGACTGTATTCTTATAAAAAAAAAGTGTGTATGGATCATAGCTACACAGCTGACAAATTTTTTGACAAACAACCCATTTCTCTCAAAACTTTGCACATTTTGTCAAAATATTGTGCTGCAGATAGTTTCAATAAACAGATTTTAACAAAATTACTATCACTGTTTCCCACACGCCTCTACCGGCCTCTAGTCTACAGTGCGCGAGTGCTCATTTTCGTAAAGGTTCGGGCAGATTTATGTCATTTGTCGTTTGAGAAGGAAAAAGGCAAATCGACGGCTTGGAATAAAACTTTGAGTTGTAGGCCTTTTTAATACAATGATTTTTTTTTTCCTCGACACTATATCATACATGGTCAAAAACTAAGTAGTAACAAAAATACAGTATTAGTTAACAAAACAGATTACAAAAAAGGTTACATAAGTCATATTAGATAAAGCTATAAAAAGGTTTCACATGTATAAAAGCTAAAATTAAAGGCTAAACTTATAAAAAAATCAGAATCTAAATTTTAATCGTCTCTAATTTTCTTCTAAACGCTTATTATATATAAATGATAAAAATTCGCCCGTGTCGTTTAATAGGGTTTCGTTTTCATTTGTCATGAGATATATAAATTTGTGTTCGTTAGTTGGAATAGATTTGAATTGGGGGCAGAAATCTTCAATACTTTTAAGGAAAGTTTTTCGTTCTGAGATATAGTTTTTACAGGATAATAAAAGTGTGTCTCATTCTCTATTTCACCAGGGCAATATTTGCAAAATCTTTGATCCCTTTTAATTGGGGGTTTCAACGAGGAACTAGAACATAAATGCACCCTTCCGCTTACTGTTTATCTTGCTGTTCAGTTCATTAGGAAGTTAAATTTTCACATTTTCTTCCTCTTTTTTTCCCATGAATGGCATCTAGACTGATTACATTCATCATAGTCTACGCTCCTGCACACCCTACCCCCAACAAACTGCTCCAATCATTTTTGTAGCTGTTTTCGAAAGAGTGGGAGGAAAAAGATAAGTCCAAATGGCATCTACGTAGACTCACGACACGAGTCTCTAGTTTGCGCTCCCCTTATTACGATTTGTCACTCCAACACACTGAGCGATTCTAGAAAACAGCGACAACAACATCGAGCGGAGCAGTGGGACTTATGTAGTGAGTCTAGCATCTACGAATGAAGCAAAGAACGCGTTTTGTTCCCAGTTCCCGATTCCTTCACCCGACAGTTGATAGAAACTCCATACAACAGAAACTTTTGGAGCCAAGCCACCCGTTGTAAGAGTGGTTTCCACTGTATGGAGATAAGTTTTCACAGATAATCAACGAAAGTATGAAGACTCGGGAAGACACGGAAGATTTCGTGACAATATTTGCATCCGCATTTAAATAACAATTAATTGTTCCGTTGATCTGTTATGGGTTGTTTGGAAGTATTTTCCCGTAAAAAAAACATTTTCAGAATATATCCGAAGCATCTAAATGCTCTTTCAGCTCATAAAAAAATGATAAATAACTCAAACAGCTAACAACATGTACTGTACCAAGTACCATGTTATTCTAGCATGCTTTTGAGCTTCGCTTCCCGCAATAGCAACAACAACAACTGCCTTTAGACTCACTACACGAGTCTCTAGCTTACACTCCCCTTACTTTGATTTGTCACTCCGCACTGAGCGATTGTAGAAAACAGCAACAACAACATCGAGCGAAGCAGCTGGACTTATATAGTGAGTCTAAACTGCCTCCTTTCGGCTATTTTCATTTTTCAAAACAATCAATATGGCGTCACACAACATAACAAGAAAATTCAGGCTCCCAGCAAAATTGCCATGATTTGCTAAAAATTCAAGTTAGATCTACTGTACAGTAACCTCAAACGTTAGATCTTGAAATGACACATATATTCGAATGGAAATGTTCTTTCTATAGCGGTCGAACATGGAAATACGGGAAGCTTAAATTATATCAACAAACACTAAAATTTAAGGAAAATGCAAAAACTGAAGGCCAAAAATTAATAATAAACACATGCGATATAATAGAGGTCAAACGACGAACAACTAGCTTATTATTCAATGCTATAACAATCAAGAACACATCAAAAGATGTATTTTGGTTTTCTTCATTTGAAAATGTCTACAATGTGCTGTCAATCATTGAGCATTTTTGGAGGGACAGCTTGCTTGGAAATAGCCCAAATGCAAAAAGGTATCTAGAACAGTTAGATTCTACTACTTCTATCAAATGCTGAAAGTGTCAAAGTTATTTCATTTGATAACACACAGTTGGTTCCAATACATGAATGCCCACCCTTACCCGACTGGGCATTTGCATACCAGAGATTTCAACAGAACAATGGGCAAACAATAGGATAGAACAAAAGAAGGTGGCTTTTGAACACCCAAGATCTTGTTGAAAAGTGCCATGCTCTGCAAACTGTGCCCTAAGGTAGCTCACAATAATGCAAGACTTATTCCATGCCGTGCTTGCTGGGGGGGAACTCTGTTACATGTACATGCAACCTCCCTATTACAACCACCCTCTATTGTTTAAAAACAATAGACCTTGATGCATAGTGTGCCAAAATTGAAGTCTAGGTTCCATGTTCATAACCCAATGCCAGAGTAAATGCTAATGAAAACTGATTACACTCCAAAGAAAAAACTAGATCTATTGTTATATAATGAAAATAGTAATCCTGACTTTGTTAATTTGGTTATATGTAATTTTCTTTATTTTTGGTCCCTCCCTCCCTTACCCCTGTAACCTTAATTTACACAAAACATACCCCAATGCAGTGCAACAAAACTGATGGTATACTGCCCCTGTAGAAGACCCATGCAAACATGGCAAAAGCTTTTCACATTCCACATACAATTTCTCAAGTGAAGACTAACCATTGCAAGCCAAATACACTGAATTATTGTTGTGTGCAGGGAAGATCTTACCCATGCCTTAAGTGACTGGGCATGAAACTTTTCAACTCTTACAGACTGAGCCCTTATAAACCCTTAAACTTTGAATGCCGTAGAGAGTAGAGCTGTAGAAGGATGAGAGGCCATCTGCAGGAGCAAGCGATGACGGCCTCAAGTGAAGCGCGAACTGTCAAGCTGGTCTATATACTAATCTGCAGAGATGTAAATGAGCTTGGCACATGTGGTTTCTTCTGACAGTTTGATCCAGGGTTCAGCTGATCCATTTGTGTAAAGAAAGATAAAGTATGCAGCTAAGTAGATAGTACCAGAATGTCGAACTTATCTTCATCTTTTTCAGTTCACTTGCCCAAGGAAGATCACAAAATGAACTACTTGAGATTGTTTATGACTCCCAAAGCACCTTAATGTCAGCTGGCCGCACATTGCATTCACAAGGAGAGCAAATAACATCAGCATGTAAGCAAATGGATCTGCTGCATTCCGACTTAAGAATTGGAGAGAAAATTGTAAGTGATTTGGAATCATGGTTTGGTTCATGGAATGTAAAAACACCAAATCCAGTCAGTATTGCATCAAGACAAGAGTCTCCATTACTGTCACAAAGACTAGAATATGCAGTGCTCATTGCAAAGACAGCACAAGAAAGCCACAGTTCTGCAGTTCTTGTAATAGGTACAACCAATGTAGAGATTTTTGGAGAGAAGAATAAATTGCTTTACTCATTTCCTATAGCAGAGCTATCGTATGCAAATGTCCATTCTCCTTATGATATGACATTTGAGAAGCGTTCAATTGGAAAGCCGGATGTAAAAGTCCATGTCATTTCAACAAGACTACCATTCATTTTGAAATCATTTGAAAGCTTGAAATATAAGCCAGTCTATGAGGACCTGCCTACTTCATCAAGTGATGATGAAAACTGCAAAGATGGATTTGCTACTAAAAGGAGAGAGAGTGACTTTGATAAAAATGTAGTCAAACCTACTTTGGAATACTTTGGAAAGACAGAAAATCAGCAAAGTAGAGGTAACATTCAAAAAAAGTCTAACTCAACTTCAATATCTCACCTATTAGAAAGTCACTCTTCAGTAACAATATAAAACATGTTAAACACTTTTAAATTGCGATGACAGTGGAATCATTTTCGGGCATACTTAAAAGCTTTTTTTGTCTGACACTCCTCAGAGTATGAACGTCAGAAACAGACCGAAACAATAGACTAAGGCGGAATTTATACCCAGATGCGGATCGAAATGCACCAATCAGAAAGAATGAAAAGCTGAATTGGCATTGTGTTTTAAACACCAATCAGCTGTTCGGATACAGAATGAATGACAAAATGATGTCTACATCAAAACCAAAAGGCCAGTTCTGTGTAGACAGAAAGAGTTCGTTTTCTCACTTGGACTCTTCAAATAATTCATTGGTCCTCCCACTGTATCCGACCAGCTGATTGGTGTTTAAAACACAATGCCAATTCAGCTTTTCGTTCTTTCTGATTGGTGCATTTCATCACTTTCGGAGTGTTTATGACATTCATACTCTGAGGAGTGTCAGACGAAAAAAGCTTTTAAGTATGCCCGAAAATGATTCCGCTATTCATCGCAATTTTGAAGTTTTGTACAACTCAAAGACTATTAAACACTTTTATTTCATCATCTACATTCTAAACTGAATTTTTCCAAGTGGATTGAAACATAATGTGGTAATTTGGTTTATTCCAGGTAGCTTGTGGTGACAGGAGGTCAGTAAGGTCAGGGTTTGAAACCTTGACAAAGTAGCATTAGTTGCTAGGGTTCAGGTTCCATGGTACCCCTAGCAACTTCTGCTAAGTACACAATTTCAGCTTCACATTCCTGCATTTGTCAACAAGATTTTTGCTTGTTCTTAAGTTGTTTCGTTATTTACTCTATGATCATTGTTTAGAGTTTTTTCTTGGTGACGATTTCAAAAAAGTGCTGTGGCATTATGGCATAATGCAGTTAGCTTGAGATATCAGAAGCTCAGTGAGGTTGAGGTCGCAGCCCCAGCCAGGGTAGCATACCAGCCAGAGACAACTGAGATCCTTGCAACTGGGTCTAAACACACCTAACTAAACATGTCTAAACACACCATTTCGCGTTTGCCTGCACCTTATATCCTTTTCTAATTTTGCCTCTGCAAATTTCAGCAACAAAACCTATCAGTTCAAGTGAAGTCTTTTGGGAGAATAAAACAACTATGCCCCAGCAGTTGAAACAACGATCCAAGAAACAACTGTCTGATGAAGATGCCAATGAGATAGCATCTGTACTTAGAAATGTGAAAGCAATGGCAATTGACATAAAGCAAGAACAAGACCTCCAAAATGATCAACTTGACCGTCTAACGCAATCAGTTCAAAAAGCTGACATGAAGATTAGAGAGGACAACAGAATTATCAAAAAGATGTTGTGACGGAACAATGTCCGGAATTATATCCCAAATTAAGTTCATAGAGAAAAGAATATAAAATGTACTGTATAGTCATTAAGCTAGTTCATGCTATCAGTGTACAAAAAACTTAAAATCTGTATTAAGAATTTTAAAAACTGTATTGGTCTTGAAAAGTCAATGTTTTTATCTTTTGTTTCTCTTACAAGTGACATTATCACAACTAGATATGAAACTTCTTGTTGGTTTCATAAACTAAGTTTATTGGCATCATACAATTTATGAATGATCATCTTTTACCATAATCGTTCCAGCGGAACAATTGAAAATTGTAAAGAAATACCTTACATCATCCATTGTGCAGTTGAAAAGCATCTTCAAACCTCATCTTCATTCAACAACATATTAGGAATTCCTTTGCTTACTGGAAATTTTCTATTTGTTTCAGGACATATTAGATTTCCCTCCATAATCTCTATCTAAAACAAAGATCAAAAACTAAATATTCTAGTTCATATTCTAGTCTAATGAATAATAATATGTCAGTGCAAGGCAAGACAAATAGTAACAGGTCAACTTGCTCCAACAAATCTATCCACCTTTCGAGGTGGGGCTTGTTGACTTGGAAGTTGGGCTGAGCTGACCTAAAAGTGTGGCAAGTTGGAGTTAGGGCCAGTTGGCAGTGGGGCAATTTGATTAGAAACCAGACAGATGATAGAAAAAAGATATGGCAGTAAGGTTATATGTTTTCTCTATGCCCTTTTACATTGACAAGGGGGATTGCTCCAACAAGGTTTCTACTTTGAAGAAGAACAGCAATAATCAGTTCTGATACCTCCATTAGAACATGGTGGACTTTTCTTAAAAATTCTTCATCACTCTTCTGCTCATCAGAAATCTCAAGTGCCAAGTCTTGACCATGGCCAAGCTAAGAAAAGATTGGAAAAGGCAATAAATGAAACCATACAACTACAGAAAATGAGCTTGTGATACTCATTATTTGCAAAAGGAATTAATCTCCAAAATTGCAATAAACAACGGAAACATTTCTTTCTGACACTCCTTGGAGATTATGAGCATCAAAAGTAGACCATAAAAATAAACTAAGGTGGAATTTACACCCACAGATGATTCAAAATGCGCTCATCTGCAAGAGAAGGGGAATTGGCATTGTGTTTTAAACACCAATCAGGTTGATGGAGTAAGCAGGAAGGGAAGTCCAATGAAAATTCTTTGAAGAGTCCAAGCGAAAAAACGAACTCTTTCTGTCTACACAGAAATGGTGCCACCCCAGACTGGAAGGTTTGATTTTTGCGTGGGCAAGTTGTAATGACCTAAGAATGATGAGTATAATTTGTGCTTTGAATAAACAATAGAAAGGTCACATGACTTATTGTTCTTCTATTGTTTATGCCAGCTGCGCGGCCAATTTAAATAAACTAGGAAAGAGCTGCGTATGCAATATCTTGTGGGATTAACTGGATTTTCTGTGGATTGCGTACAGAAGTGCGCAGATGAAAACAATAGAAGAACAATAAAGTAGGGCCTATTGTAGAACAATAGGACATATTGTTGTCCCAAAAATTGCGCGGAGATGATTTTCTCTGTGCACAACAAAAAATCTGCAAACTTTCCAGTCTGGGTGCCAACCCTGAATTTTCAATGCAAAATGCCCAGTGTGCATCCCATGTAGCCTATGCCGGAGATCTCTGGCGTGGAGTCTGAAATTTCATTGGCATACTGGCATGGATCTTTCAAAAAAAAAATATCCTAGACTAATTTCAATTATAAAACATTAGATCCATTGTTTCTTTTGGCGTGAAGTCTGATTTGGTCGGCGTATTCTCTGGCATGGCGGTAACAAGGAATGCACCCTGGCAAACCAGTCTGGAATGTATAAAATTCGTACGCCAGACAACAAAATCTGAGGTTCTCCATGTACGCCAGTCATATGGGCAGTATGGGGAGGCACGCTATTGTAGAGGGGTCTGGGGGTATGCTCCCCCAGAAAATTTTGAAAATTGAAGCCTCTACTTTGTCTCAGAGAAGTCTGTTTTCATAGAAATTGTTGAAAAGAATCCTTTTTTTTATCACACGGGAAAATATTTGTACACCAGCTGGTGAATTAAGCAAAATGTACACCAAAGTGTACGCCGAAAATCAATCGTGTACGCCGGACATGTCCGGTGTACAGCCTTTAGATTCCAGACTGGCTGGCAAATCGAAATTTGCCTGAGACTTCTGTTCATACTTGCTGAGCTGTTTCCACAAGCGCTTTCCATTCCAGTCTTGGAATCATTCTTGCAATGAACTCTGGATTAAAGTCAACGTCTTTTATTTGCACATCAGCTGCCTACAAAGGGAAATAACAATAATAATAAACTTAATAACAATATGTTATAACCATAAACTATTATACCTATATTCTATATTGACCCAGATGATAGGAAAGATACCATGAATTGGAAGATTGATAGTGATTGATGCCCATTGACAAGATACAGTAGATATACTGTATATATTTATTAAAGATATGAATATCATGATGCGGCGGCGGCATGCCTAAATGAGTCTATTCAAGCAATGTCCGTACACAAACAAACCTCTATTTTCAGCGGAAAGCCGTTCTTCACACCCTTTATGTTGGAAGTAAGCATGTTATGCGTTAGCAGCTTCATTGTTCTGATTATTGAAGAAAAATTAGGAACTCTTTTAGCTTGAGAAAGAAGAACACATTGCATGCTTTTGACTTGCTGCAGTCTGCCACATTGGAATTGCCTCGATACGAAATATTTAATTATTTCCGGTTGACCTCGTTTTCAAGAATCGTTAGGAAAAAAATAAAAAATAACTGTGTTTGTGCAATTTGTAACAAGAATGGCGTACAAGAAAGTTGGCTGGCGTTTTTGGGTTCCAACCATTTTTGCTGCCATTGGCTTTCTGGTTGGTGTTGCCATTCTTGTTTGCTTCTGTGCTGTTTACAAGAACTATCATTGTGCAGCATGGGGTGGAGTTTCAGGCATTCTATCTGGCCTGACGTTGGCTATGCACCTTGCAGTTCGTTTTGATGAGGAAGCCAAAATAAGCCCAAAAACATTCACAGGGCTGATGCTGACTGGATTTCTTGGATTTCTGACTGGAATTGGAGTTTTCATTGGTTATCTTGTCAAAGGCATCATTGAAAAAGAAACAGGTAAAAAAACTGTCCCCTCCTTCCTGGTTGGACCTTTCTTGGATCTTGGATCAGATGGACCTGCAGGTGCAGGATTGACAAGCTTATGAAGGTGCTGTGGTGTCATTGTGTAATCCAGCTGACTCGTGGTGCCAGAAGCTCAGTCTGGTCAGGATTCGAGCCTTGCCACACACGGTCAAGGCCAGGGGTTGAGGTCTTGATTAGTTAACCTATACTGAGATCCTAGCAATTGGCACTAAAAACACCATTTCACCTTCACCTTTTCACCTGCAGTGCAGAGAATCGAAGAAAGTCCTCTCCCTTACCCATCACGAATGTAACCCAAGGAGGTACAGCCTCCATGGGGTCAAGAAGTACAAAAGAAAGGATACCTTTAGATCTTGAAAATGCCCAAATGCATTCCAAATATTACAGACCCAAAAAGACACCTGGACAAAAATAGGAGTCATATAGACTGTTGTCATTGCTTTCATCTCCCACGGCATTTTGAGAAACCAAAACCAAAAGCCAGTTCTGTTTAAACAGAAAGAGTTCATTTTCTCACTTGGAGTTGGACTCTTCAATAAACTTCATTTTTTTCTACTGAAAGCTGATTGGTAAACACAATATTCAGCTTTTCTTTCTGATTGGTGCATTTCAAGCCACACCTGGGTATAAATTCTGCCTTGATTTATTGTTTCAGTGTGTTTCTGACATTCGTACATCGAGGAGTGTCAGATGAAAAAAGCTTATGGGTACAACTGAAAATGTTGCTGCTGTTTATCACAATTCTAAAGTTTTGTATTACTCGAAAACTTGTCATCATAATCAGTAATCATCACCAGTCCTCATCATCATCCAACTGGTGGTCACCTTTGAGTACTTGAAAATTGTCAACTTGTCAAATCCTTTATAGATTTTCAAACTTTTCGTCGCTATAAAATCAACATCCTAAGGACTAGAATCGTAAAAATTTGCGTCAACACTAAAATGAAGGTGCTCAATCTGAATCTGGGGTCAAAATTTTCGTACGAACAAATTTTCGTAATTTTTGAAAACGAGGCTCTAAGTTGAAAAGGTGTATTAGGATTACGACAAAGTGAAATAATTTTCCAATTATGAAACTGTACCTCCCCCCCTGGACATTAGCTATTTTCATTGGTAAAGCAATTTTTTTGGTATGTTCATTTGTTTTCTGATTTTGATTATGAACCCAGAAAAGAGATCATTGTACTCATGAATTCCGGTGAGCCAATCAAATTCAGCTCTCAAAATAGCTACTAGAATTCATTGATGCGGCCAGTTTTCTTGGTGGAGTGTCAAGGAGCGGAGACTACGATGAATTTAACCAGTCTAGGTTTCCATTAATGCGAATTTTGTCGTGCGACCCGTGCGATCGCGCGAACATAGTCGCGCGAATGATTTATACGTCTGTGAATCTCGTCGTTCAACTACGAAACAAAGCAATTTGATTGACTCTGCTTTTGCTTGTCGCGAAATAGAAGAAGTCAATCCAACTTCCAAAGTTAGTTGCGCGATCGCGGATGACAAGGGAATTTTCGTCACTTAAACAAACTCACATGCTCGAAAACTAGTTGCGCAAACCCACGACCCAAATCTTAAAATCGCCTTTAGCCATTGTAGTCAAACAGCCGTCTTACGTGAAATTTTTATCAACCAAGCAAAAATTTGCAATACCCTTGTCTCGTAATCCCAAGTTAGTTCGGCAATGTTCAAGTTTCAATTCTGTCGACCCCTTGCTAATTCCAACTGAGCACGGGGCTGCGCATTTTCGGGAAAACGAGCTTCGTTAATTCCCCGATTTTGCCAGATAACTCGCCCCGTCCTTTGTTTGCAGCTGAAAGAATGTAATATTCCAGTCATTAAAATCAACTTTTCCGCTGTTGTGCATCTCAGAACAGTTCGAACCATTCCAAAACATTAAGCAAAACGAATAAGGAAATGGCGTACAAGAAGCTTGGGTGGCGTTTCTGGGTTCCAACCGTATGCTCCGCTATAGGCCTTGTGTGGGGCCTTGCCATTCTTGTTTTCTTCTGTATAATTTTCAAGAACTATCCCTGTGCAACGTGGGGAGGAGTTTCAGCCATTTTGTCTGGCCTATTGTTAGCAATACACCTTGCAGTTCGTTTTGACGAAGAAGCAAAAATAAGCCAAAAAACCTTCAAGAGGTTGATGGTGGTTGGATTTCTTGGAATTTTGACTGGAATCGGAGTTTTCATTGGTTATCTTGTCAAGGGAATAATGGAGAAAGAAACAGGTAAAAGAATCTGTCCCTCGTGGATCAAAATCAACAAAAAAAATTGTGATGGGGACCTGTTAATTGTATGGCAAGCTAAAGCAACGAATCCGGCATCATCATCATCATCATCGTCATCGTCATCGTCATCGTCGTCGTCTCCTTTGCCAACGCAAAACTATGAGCCAGACTATTCCCTTCCATTGTTAAGTGTCCTCCCTAGAATCTGGAAAATTTGAGTTAGTAAGTTAGTTAATTAGTTAGTTAGTTAGTTAGTTAGTTAGTTAGTTAGTTAGTTAGTTAGTTAGTTAGTTAGTTAGTTAGTTAGTAAGTTAGTAACTTATTGAATTAGTTAGTTGCCTAGTTAGTAAGTTAGTTAGTTGGTTAGTTAGTTAATTAGTTGGTTAGTTAGTTAGTTGGTTAGTTAATTAGTTGATTAGTTAGTTAGTCGTATTTTTTCGACATTTTTCTTAGTAACCAAAGTTAATTTAATTTTGGTGAAAACCCGCCACTGTACATTGAAGAGTTGCTCAGTCATAACTGTATTTTCTATCGCTCTCTGTAACTTTTTTGTCGAAATCTTCTTGGTTGGGCAAGAAGACCCCTGTTTTTGTCAGTCATCTTTCAAAGTTTTTTAAACTTACTTTTTTTTTCAAAATAGGTGTTCAACTAGACTTATTACCTGAGTCCCAGTTATCGCTCACCAGACCGAGACTACACCAAACCGAGATCGCTCAAACTGGGACTCATAATATTACGGACATTTTCTGGGACTGGCGGGAACAAAAAATTGTTCCCCGTTGAAACGAGGCTGGTTCGTTGCCTCGTCACAGCAAAATATACGAGCCCTATTCGGCAGCCGATTTAGTACTAAATCTCACAAAAAGTTTTGAACAAATATCGAAAAAGCTGGATTGGTAAGAGCTTTCTTCAAAACAAATAGTAAGTTGAACTTTAACACGAAGAAACATTGTTTTTCAAGGCGTTTTAGACCCGGTAAATTTAGGCCATTACAACCATTTACCGTTGACATCATTGTCACCATGGTAATTTGAGAACGAGGCAGAAAAAGTAAGTCCAGAAAGATAACCGTTCGATTATGAGTCGTAGTTTGAGCGTCTAGGCAATTCATTTCAATAGCGATAACTACGACTCAGGTAATAAGTCTAATCTTCATCATCTTCATCTTCTTAATCATTTACATCATCATCTTATTCATCTTCTTCATTATCATTTCCATCATCATCTTCTTCATCTTCTTCATTATCGTTGTCATCATCTTCTTCATCATCATCTTTGTCACCATCATCATCGCCATCATCATCATCATCATCATCGTCATCATCATCATCATCATCATCCTCCTCCTCCTCATTTTTTTTCATCATCTTCTTCTTTTTCTTCATCATCTTCTTCTTTTTCTTCATCATCATCTTCATTGTCATCTTGTTCATCTTCTTTATCATTGTCTTTATCATTATCCTCTTTACCCTCTCCATCATCATCTTCATCATCATCTTCATCATCACCTTCTTCACCTTCTTCATTATTATCTTCAGCATCATCTTCATCATCATCATCTTCATCATCATCTTCATTATCATCTTATTCATCTTGTTCATCTTCTTCATTATAATTTCTATCATCATCTTTTTCATCTTCTTCATTATTGTTGTCATCATTTTCTTCATCATCATCTTCATCATCATTGTGTTCGTCTTCTTCATCATTTTCATCATCATCTTCTTAATCTTCTTCATCAGCATCTTCATCATCATCATCATCATCATAATCATTATCCTCATCTTTTTCATCATCATCTTTTTCTTCATCATCATCTTCATCATCATCTTATTCATCTTCTTTATCATTATCTTTATCATTATCCTCTTATCCTCTCCATCATTATCTTCATCATCATCTTCATCATCATCTTATTCATCTTCTTTATCATTATCTTTATCATTATCCTCTTATCCTCTCAATCATCATCTTCATCATCACCTTCTTCATCATTTTTATCATCATCTTAATCTTCTTCATCATCATCTTCATCATCATCATCATCATCATCTTCATCATCATCTTCATCATCACCTTCTTCATCTTCTTCATCATTATCTTCATTATCATCTTCATCATCACTTTTATCATCATCTTAATCGTTTTCATCATCATCTTCATCATCATCATAATCATCTTCATCATCTAAGCATCTATTAAGCAGTGCGACCCTAGGTCTTCCTCTCGATTGGACCACACGTCGTGAGCCCTTTTGCCTTTTTTGCCTTGAATTACAAAAAGCTGGCGACTCTCCTCGCTCTTTGTGGCACATTTGACCTTGATTGAAATCGAACCCACTATCTACATTACGAGTCCGACTTGCTCACCAATTGGTCATTCTGACCACTAGATATCAAGGGTCCAGATAGCTCGAACCATTTTCATCGGTCCCTGTCTTGGTGGTTTCAAGTTACGACCGTATACTTTATACTCATGAATCTCTCAATTTCCTTCAAAAACACATTTTGCTTTTCAGACCTTCAGTTGAGATTTTGGTGAATCAACGAACTTAAAATTTAAAACGAGAAATCTGAGGTAATAAGTGGTTTCTAATTTTTGATAATGTATTTTGGAGGTTTTTTGCAGATTTAGCTAGATGTTTTGGGACTTGATAGCATTTGAAATGTATTTATTTGTCACTATTTCTGAGACTATGCTTGATAGAATATATACCGTATGAGCTCTATAAGGCCCCCACTCTTTTTGTCGCCCCCCTTTCTATTAAACCACCCTTTTTCAAATGAAAATTTTCAATAAGTCAGATAAGCCCTCTCTTATTTTGGTCACTTGAAAGCTCAGTAGTAAACGTACGAAATTAAATGAAATTAAGTTGTAATGTGTTTGCTTTCCAAAACTTGTGTTTTACAACAGCTAATAACTACTTAGTTACTACGAATTTCATGTGATCTAAGGTTAAAACTTTGTTAATAGATCATTTCTAATGTCTGTAGCATTCATCTTGACAAATGAAGAACAAAACATGGTAAATAATTTATTAAGCCCCCACTCTCTAATAAGCCCACCTCTCAGAACACAAGCCTGGAATTTGCCCAGATTTTAAGAACAAATTAAGAACAAGCTGAGGCTGGCCTTTTCAAAAGCCATAAGAATTTCAGCTAAATATGTAACTAAGACAGTCAGACTGAACGTAAAAAGCAAGCAAACAAAGAAATAGACAAGAATGCTGCATTTTCGCACAACCCCACTACCACCCCAGACATTCATTGAAAAATATAGCTTTCTTAGTAACCAAGGAATTAAGAACAGATTAAGAATATTTCAGGCTCAAAAACGGCAAAAATTTAAGAACAGCCAGCCTCCATCAAAATTTCCTGGTTCTTATAAAAAAAGAGTGTAATAGAGCTTTCACGGTAATGGAAAAAGGGCAACGAGCAAGGCCTTCGTACTCTGTAATTGGTTTATATAATAAATAATATTATACGTTCTTTATCATTAAATTTTGTATTAGAAATAGAATAGCATAGAACATTTACGTTAAACTGACAAATTTTTTTTAGTGCTCGTATACTTATAGTGATCAGGAGCACATTGTCGAAAAGTGAAATTTTTTGCTTTGGTTTATTGATGTTTTAAGTTTATAGACAGTGGATATCGAAACACGTGCTATCAGTGATGACTTTCCATACACACCTTTTTATAAAGAACCACTTTTAAGACCTACATGTAGAAAGCCAAAAGATTTAAAGAACACATTTTTTACCAAAATTTCTCAGCACTATGAGACTTGAGATTAGTTTCAAAAAAACGACAACAGATTTTAGTTTAAAAGACATGTTTCGGATTCATCATCCATCTTCAGTTAAATTAACGCTTACATTGTGTGATTATTTATAACAAAATTTTTTGGCAGATTTACAAAAACCGTTACAATATTTGAAAATACAAAAGGTAACTTAAAATTTGAAATTTGAAAGTTTAAAAATACAATAGAAGCTAATGACAAACTAACCAATAGTAAAAGACACATTATTTGTACAAGACACATGACGAACAACACGAAAACAACACAACGTTTCTGCAGAATCCAGAATACTGAAGCAGTTCTCGTTTGAGAGACTACGACAAGATTCAGAACCCTGCAGATGCTTGTATACGTGAGAATTCTTATCCCTAGATAAATGTTCACGAACTCGTGTGGAGAAATGACGATTGGTTTCACCAACGTAAACGGAATTACATCCCGCACAAGAAAATTTGTAAACAACACGAGAACGGAGCAATTTTGTTATAAATAATCACACAATGTAAGCGTTAATTTAACTGAAGATGGATGATGAATCCGAAACATGTCTTTTAAACTAAAATCTGCTGTCGTTTTTTTGAAACTAATCTCAACACATTTTTTACAAGGAAGTTCGGCTAACGCTCAGTACTGAAATTCCTTAACTGACAACCAAATTTGAGTTCTCAAAATTCCTTAGCAATTCCTTAACTTTTATATTTTTTTCTCTGAAATAAACCCAGGGACAAGGAAATATAGGGACATAAAGGTGTCGGAAGACGAGTAGAAATGAATACAAATTAAAATCATTGACAATAAGTATCGGCTTGCTCTTTTTTATACATCTAAAGGATCAGCTTAATAAGACTTCATCTTTTTTAATAAATTCTGATTCCTTAAATAGTCTTAGATCCAGTACTGGAATTCCTTTTAAGTTTTTGCCTGTCCGAGTGCTACCTTCCTCATTTTGCACTGTCTTATAAAAAAAACCTGCACTACTAAAGATAGAATCGCTAAAGAGCGTTTCAATTTTGAATATTTTTGTCACTGCAAACAATCAAGAATCAGGCGACCTGCAAGCAATTTTGTCAATCTGGAGTCATTTTACAATTTTTCTTCTGTTACTAGCTTGCTTCCATGACTCATATTTGTTTACGCCAAATTTGATGGCAAATTGCCACATTGGTTCAGTTAATGAAATTTCAAACATTTTCATTGTTGATAATAGAGTCAGGGCAAGAGCGGCAATTTCAAAACAGTTTTCAAAGCAAATTTTCATAATTATCTTCATCATCATCATCATCATCATCATCGTCATCATCAGCACAAACATCATCATCATCATCATCACTATCACTAGCCCCACAACCAGAGTCACGATGATGATGATCAGTGATCTTCATGGCCATCATCACCATCATGATAATAATAATCATCATCATTATCACTGTCGTCATCATCCTCTTCATCATCGAAGGTGTGACAAGGTTTGGCAGAAATGGGATCGTCAGGACCACCACCACCACCACCCCTACCACCAACACCACAAACACCCTACCACTATCATGGCAACAACCATATTGCCAGCACCACCACTACCCATACGACCAGCACCACAACCAGGCCTACCACTATCACTACAACCACCAGAACCTGTCCTACCACCACCACCACAACCAGCGTCATGATCATCATGGTCATCATCATCATCATTCAACCACCACCATTTATCCTCATAATCCTTATTGTCATTTTTGTGCATAGCAACAAACATCTTTCAGCATTTGACTGAAATAGCTTTATTGAACCAGAGTCGTTCTTTGAACATGCCCATAGGGCCCCTATGTTTTAACTGTAACCATCTAGCAAACTGGGTAACCGAAAATTTTATTGTTGCTATTACTTTACTATACTATTGCGGATATTTTGGCACTTGGGACATTTTTTGGTAATTACCGGAAGTCACGTGATCGATGACGTATGTAGTTGCCGGTCAGTAAAAAATCAATGTCGAGATATTTTAAATTTCAGTATACCATATGAAAGAGCGTCTAAAATGGAGCAAAATATTATAAGACATGCCTTGCGTTTGAGTTACGGATACAATGTTATGGACAGTTCAAAATGTGCTCCTCCGCAGAGGCTCAAATCTGTTTAGCTTTGAAAGTTTATTCTGTAATCTGTCTGAAGCAAAACTACTGTCTTAAAAACTTTGTTGAGGTATCACGGATGTACAAGAGGGGCGAATCTTTCAGAAAAACTTAGATTCATTGTGATAGTTGTCAATCTGAACAAGAAGGAAAACTTGCGACTTTGAGTTCATGCGTTTTACCGATGATACTTAGGTAATGCACTGTTCGCCTACCCAATTTCACCGTCTTACCATTATTATTGCCATTAAAGGTACACAAATGCTAAAAATCTGTGAGAAAAACTTATATTCATGGTTGTGAGAAGTCAATCAAAGTTCTTATCCCTTGAGCAAGCCGAAACTTTGTGAGATTGCATCGACTGTGCGTTTATGTGTTGCCTTTAGATTCTTTTTGTGCTCTATGTCTATCGTTTGTACTGTAGCTATGATTCTTTATGTACTTTACTTGCGACCATAATCGGCAAACATATTGTATATCATGCGTCTAGAACTTGTAGCTCAATCCTGATTTATATCAAGCGCGGTATAAAACAACCAGTTGCGCAAGTCGCCACTGCAGGTGCGCTTCCAGAATCATTTTAAGGTGCAAAATATTTGCTGTTAAATCTTCGAAATTTTCTTGATCGCCATTGCGAGATCTTTTGCAAAGAAGAATAGCAGAATGAATGTAAATTGTTAGAAAACGCACTGCTGTCACTAAGTTACGTTCATGGATAATTTTCTTTCGCTGCTTCATTAGAAGCGTCATTGGCACCTTCTGCTGGTTTCTTTTATTGTGCCTCTTTCCTTGTAGTTCTATTTTCACATTTGCAATTTTCTTCCATGCCAAATGCAACAAAGACATCTTGAAATTGACTAAAGGCCGTGTCCCACTTCCTCAACATGGTAGCTTTTATTACCCAATCGGACTTACAAGAGTTACGAAAATGTCAGAAGAACTCAGATTCACACGATATCAAACGTTCTTTTTATCCAGCGATAATCTGTTTCTTAGGATAAAACCAACTCAACGTGAAGCAATAGTCAAGAAATCAGCTCCTAAAAAGCCTTTTTCTATTTTGAAAGAGACTGTCAGTTATCCCATATACTGTTCTTAAAATAGTTTTTGGAGCCATTACTTAGGAATTTCTTCATTTCTTGAGCGAAGCGTTTTCAGCCGAGCCCTTGCCGACATCGGCTACTCTCCATCTAGGCGCAGTGCACCGCTGGTCCAAACTTCTTGGAAGAGCGCTAAAAGCTGAATCGATTGCGCACCGTTCGATCTCGGCACGGTGTCCGTGTTTTCGAAAATGCTGAAATGGAAAGCAGATATATTTCCAAAATTTCTCAGCAACAGAATATGAGATACGAATTTCAAAAAGAACGACAATGGATTTGAATTTGTAATACATGTTTCGGCTGATGATTCAGCGAAATTTTGGAATCTCCCAAATTTGTCGTCCCTGACAGATGAAAGTTTTAAGCTGGCAAAAAGAATGGCAAATGTAGTACGATGACAAACAAATTCATAGCGAAGCAAAGAGACAAGGGCTGATTAACCTGATTGCTATATGTTCCAAGTAAAAAATGGTCTGGTCTAAGTCCGCTAGAAACCCTACACCATCATTGTAAGTAAAAACGCTTACAAAGCGAATCGGCAAAGAATCAGTTAGAGTTCATAACAGCAACCTCAGAAAAACTTAACGGCGCTTAACTTGCTAAACTTAAAAATGGGCTTTTAATGTTTCACCATGAAGATAAAAAGTTGTTCGTTAAGTAAAATGTTCTATATTTTAAATGTATAGGAGATGGCGATTGCTGTTCGCCTGTTCAATATACCTTATCTGGTTCAAAATATGCACAATATATTTCTCCAAAGAGGAACGTCAACGTTGGAATTGGTAGTATCTGCTCCACGATTCGCCCTGCCACGCTACGCTTGGTCCTCACCCTCAGGTATGTGGTTTTCTGTAGAAGCTTTATTGGGGCGAATTGTTTCCATATATGTCATCATTGAACGGGAAAGTCATCCTGTTTTCCGACTACGCTGTTTGATCGTCACCAGGTCTCTATTATCAGGGTCCACAGAGGTCCATTGGCTTCACCAGATTTAAAAGTTCAAGCACACACATCATTAGCTACCATGTTGAGGAAGTGGGACACGGCCTTTAGTCAATTTCAGTGATAGCAGTGCGTTTTCTAACAATTCACATTCATTCTGCTATTCTTCTTTGCAAAAGATCTCGCAATGGCGATCAAGAAAATTTCGAAGATTTAACAGCAAATATTTTGCACCTTAAAATGATTCTGGAAGCGCACCTGCAGTGGAGACTTGCGCAACTGGTTGTTTTATACCGCGCTTGATATAAATCAGGATTGAGCTACAAGTTCTAGACGCATGATATACAATATGTTTGCCGATTATGGTCGCAAGTAAAGTACATAAAGAATCATAGCTACAGTACAAACGATAGACATAGAGCACAAAAAGAATCTAAAGGCAACACATAAACGCACAGTCGATGCAATCTCACAAAGTTTCGGCTTGATCAAGGGATAAGAACTTTTGATTGACTTCTCACAACCATGAATATAAGTTTTTCTCACAGATTTTTAGCATTTGTGTACCTTTAATGGCAATAATAATGGTAAGACGGTGAAATTGGGTAGGCGAACAGTGCATTACCTAAGTATCATCAGTAAAGCGCATGAACTCAAAGTCGCAAGTTTTCCTTCTTGTTCAGATTGACAACTATCACAATGAATCTAAGTTTTTCTGAAGATTCGCCCCTCTTGTACATCTGTGATACCTCAAAAATGTTTTTAAGACAGTAGTTTTGCTTCAGACAGACTACAGAATAAACTTTCAAAGCTAAACAGATTTGAGCCTCTGTGGAGGAGCACATTTTGAACTGTCCATAACATTGTATCCGTAACTCAAACGCAAGGCATGTCTTATAATATTTTGCTCCATTTTCGACGCTCTTTCATATAGTATACTGAAATTTAAAATATCTCGACATTGATTTTTTACTGACCGGCAACTACATACGTCATCGATCACGTGACTTCCGGTAATTACCAAAAAATGTCCCAAGTGCCAAAATATCCGCAATAGTATAGTAAAGTAATAGCAACAATAAAATTTTCGGTTACCCAGTTTGCTAGATGGTTACAGTAATTTCCCTGTCTATCATAAAAAAGCGCGTAATTCATGTTTAGCTACATGGGGGTAATAAGCTTGGCTTCTTTGCGACCTCTGTATTTTTGTCCTAAAAAGTTGCATTTCGAATTAAATGAAAAAAATTAATGAATCGAGAGATTTCGAGTGCTCAAATTCTGCCGTTAACCAAGGTATTGTAAGGACTTTTTTTAAGGTATTGTTGAGTCTCATCCAGACTTTTGAAACAAAAGCATGCACACAAATTCAACTTTTCTACAATGTATTCGTAATCTAAAAAAATTAATTTAGTTAAGTTCTCTATCGAGGATTCAACCGGTGCAACAAATCAGCTGTGCCAAGGCAAAAGCGTGACCCAGCCCTTTTAGCAGATGCGGATCCTCACATATCCCGAATTTTTTTTTAAATGCACTTGTTTAGCGTAAAGTCGCTGCATCCAATTCTTAATTTGAGCAGATTAAAAAGTAAGCTCTTCTGATTCCGTCCTGAGCTGGGATAGTGCCACATTTTTTATTAATATTCAAATAATCTTTATCCTGTTGACGCAAAATAGGGCAGATGTTGCATTCCCTCGTGAAGCCGATTTCGTTCTATTTTTCTTTATTTTGCGCTTTGTCGATTAGCGAACCGTCCACTGAAAGCAACTTTTGGAATTGTCTCGTGGAAATTCAATGCTTACTCAAGGTGAATGATTTTACATTTTATATTTTAAAACTTAATTCCTCTCTATACGACTGTTCTCTATCGATTTCTTGAATCTTAAGTTTTGTGTTTGCAGAGTTATTTGAAATGCAAAATGTTAGTTTGTATTGAGGTAGCACCCTATTGGGGGGGGGGGTTGTTGTTGTTGTTGTTGTTGTTGTTACTTTATTGTGAGTAGGCTGTTATTTCTTGCCTTTTCAGCTAATTCAGGCCTACTATGCATGCGGTATCCAGGCATGGGACCCCTTGTTTAACGTCCCTTCCGAAGGACGGCAGAGTGAGTTGCTTAGTCATCCATCTGGAAAGTCACCCCATCCAGATGCTGACCTCAGCCTCACACGACCAAGCTTAACTTAAGCTGTCCAATGAGAACTGACTGAGAAGCTTGGCCACCCACTCCATCCACTCCCCGGGGCTGTATGGAAAAAGCTTATGCTATTCTACATACTCTAGTGTCCCAGGTACAAACGTTATCTGAATAGTTCTTGTATATAAAGCCTATTAAATCACATTTCGTACCGGTTGCACAGAACGTGCGTATATGCGAGATGGTAAAGATTTTTCCCAGAGTCATGAAAAGTTACTGTAACTTGGTCATTGACCAGGGGAAATTCAGTTAGAATGAAGTTGAGAAAAAGATCCGTTTGATTTCTCAGATGATGATGGTGATTATGATGATGTTGATGATGATAGTGATAATGATGATGGTGATGACGAAGAAGATAAAGATGATGATCAAGTTCTGTACGACCATAATGATAACGTTGATGAAAATGATAGTAATGATGGATGAAGATTATGATGATGATTATGATGATGCTGATGATGATGATGATGATGATGATGATGATGGTGATGATGAAAATGATAGTGATGATGGATGAAGATCATGGTGATGATGATAATGATGATGATGATGATGATGGTGGTGGTGGTGATGATGATGATGATGATGATAATTGTGATGATGATGATGATGATGATGATGATGATGATGATGAAATATCATCGATTGGACGATTATTTTGGGGTATACAAAATATCTAGATACGTTTTTAGGTCGTTTTTGCAGCTTGAAAAAAACCACTTTTCGAATCTAGTGCTGTAAATTTATTGATATTTCAATTTATATGGTAATATTAATTTCAAAGTCTATTGTTCTAAAGTTCTTCGCGCGACGAAAGATTTCCCCCTAGGGAAGATCGGGTTTTGCGCTCGTTTGAAAGAACTGACGGCTGACCTTCTTTCCCTTATAAAGCATCTCTGAGGTTAATACGATTTTGTAGCAGCAGCACACTGGCAAGTTCAATTGTTTTGATCCTAATGACTGACAAAATATGGTAATACTTGTAATACTCAATTATTAGAGGGATGAATGTACTGATTGAAAGAATTATAGAATGTAAATACCGAGATAAAAGTTCATTATTTGATGCTGGGTCACTTGATCTGTATTAGAGTGGGTGTTGTGTGAAGGAGCGTTCCTATTCAATTTGGGATTACCTATAGGCTACTCTCAGGTGCCAGATGACTGGGAGGCTGAAACAGCATTCAGAATCTAACTAAAGTAGGGAGGTCAAAATAGACAGGGGGTCAGTGTTTCGCAAGCTTTCAACCTACTGTTAGGATGTTAGCACAATCTCTGTTCTCACAAACACTGCTCTCACCCGTCACCATTGGCCACAATCACTAAACCAAGCGCGAGGACCTTTTTCTATACTAGGGAGGACGAAGAATATCATTGTACAGGCACAATAATGTCAGAATTTCCATTCTTCTTGCGTCTCTGTTTGTGCTTTTATTTGCAATTTTCACTAGTGAGGACAACGAGGAAGATGCAAATCATAACCCCAAGACGCGACCCTGGCACAGCAAAAACATTTTGGCTTGGAAAAATAAAATTTTGTAATAGGACTGGAATCTACTGTACTAATTTATGTTAATGTATACTAACTACTAACTTCCTCTTTGTATATAAAGCTTTGTCTGTATTTAAATCATTAGTCAGTTCTTACATCTCAACTCGAGTCGTGTTCATGTTCACTCTACAGTTTTGAACTACTGAAAGTAAAAGGACCGCGATTTTAACCTTTTACAATTTCGTATCCTACATTCCGGATTCCATACTCCTTATTCTGGATTCCGAATTCCAGATTCTGGATTTTGAACTCTGCATTCCGGATTCTGTGTTTTAAAGATTGTCATTACCAAACTGAACCCTTTTACCTCTGCAGTCACAGGCTGTCATTTCGTATCCCTGGTGACGTGGTAATTATCGCCTTAATTACGAACTTAATCACCAATTATTAGCAATGATATTGTCTGTATTGTGAATTTGGTGATATTTGGCAGTTTTCTCTATCTTATCTTCAAACGTTCAATTTTAACATGATTTTAACATCGATCTGTAGAAAGGTCCTACAATTTGAAGAAAAAGGTTAGTATCTTGGTTCTATGTGCACTCTTGTGCACTTTCTTATTATTCCATACAAAAAAGGTTAGAAAATCTTTGTATGCATATGCTTGCTGAATTTCGAATCAACATCGTCGTGAATATGTCTTCTAGTACTTCCCATGGGCATGGCCATTCTTTGGTCACTAACATTCGTCTCGTACTCTTGCTCTGGCATTGATAGATAGATATTTATAGTATAGATTTTTTGTGTATTAATTTTTCTTCAATGTCAAACGCTAGAGCTCTGTACACTTATTTAATTTTATAAGAAAGTGTTTTTAGGCAAGTATCGAAACCTTCTTCTTACTTTCTTAGAAAAAATTTTGGAATGCGGTATTTCTGGTTCGTACACGCATTTTTTTTTATAAGGAAGTCCTTTATAAGGAAAGTAGTACTCGGGTAGGCAAAAACTTAAGGAATTTCAAGTACTGGATTGGAGACTACTAAGGAATCTGACTTTTCTTTGACTTAACATCTCGATTAAAAATTAAAATAGATGAAACGGAGCAAGCAATGCTTATTGCGGATGGTTTTCAATCATATTCCTTTCTATTCGTCTTCCGACCTATATTTTCTTGACGATTGGTTATTTTGAAGAATCACAAACTACAAAGTAAGAAGTTAAGGAATTGCTAATACTAAGGAATATTGAGTACTCAAATTTCGCCATCAGTTAAAAGGAATTGTCAGTACTGAGCCTGATTGTTATAGATTGTTATAGATGCCCCCTAGTTGTTATAGATTCGCATGAGAAAAAAAAGTGTTTCGGTAAACTAAACTACATTGTTCATTTTTTATCTTCCTTTCTGACCTTAATTATGTTTTCTTTCAATGCTTTTTCATTTGCTTTACCTCAATTTCAAACATGTCGCGACTTCCATGCCAATTCTATGCGATTCCTGAAGGCTATTATTTTTCAAGTGAATAACACGAAACTGGGATAATTTTATGGACTAGAAGTAACGAAACGTTAGTAAGTGCGCGCAAACTTGTAACCTGAGTTGGGACCACGGTATCATGCAATGTTGAGCATGGTTACTCACAAATACAGCATAAAATACAGTGTACAAATGTTCAATATAGTTATGTGAGCAAAAAATTTAGTTATATTTTCAAGGAAGTTCCACAGACGAAAGGTGAAAAATGAAACCAATGCATCTACTTTCTCTAAAAAGCAATTGTATCTGCAAAAGTAATTGTATCTACACTCTAATTTGGTAAAATGTCTCAAAACTTCCTTTTCTGTGATCAAGAGACATGCCACCAATGCAATTCAACCCCGCCATCAGGTAAAAAATGCACTCCTCTTACAATAGGCGCTCGCTTCGCTCGCGCCTTAGCCCATCAACTCTGTCACCCTTGCTACTCCCTCTATCAAAAATCTAGATCAGCTCCTGCAATGAGAAAAGTCTAAAGCCTACAGCTGTTTCTTCTGAATGTAAAAAGGAAAGCACTGTCTTATGTATGCAC
Organism: Chrysaora quinquecirrha; assembly: GCA_014526335.1. NCBI lineage: Eukaryota > Metazoa > Cnidaria > Scyphozoa > Semaeostomeae > Pelagiidae > Chrysaora > Chrysaora quinquecirrha. The sequence goes on from JACTAT010000027.1 coordinate 433,817, forward strand.
GGGGCATAGAAAAAACACCTTTATCTAATATGCCTATAGTACAAAATTAACAATAATGCCAACTAAATTACAGTAAATCATTTAATGTATGGAAACCTATAGAAAGTTACGTTTCTCATCAAAGCACGGGCATTGCATCACATTCTTTCACATTTCCATTCTGTTTTATCCCTGTTACAAACGTTGGATCTTACTCTTTTGGCATCTTCTAAAGGCCAATGGGCAACCAAATCATCCCCACATATTTAGATTGTGTTGAAGTTGATAAACTTTGGTTCGTATTGTGGCAACGAAAAGACAATATTGCTGAAAAAAATATACATTTCCTTTTATAAGGATTGCTTCAAGTAAAAAATGTGCAATGGTAGTGTTAGCCGATTTGCTATCATATTGTTATCTGTTTATACAGAATTTATCGCAGTCTGACTTTGATGGGCCTAAGCAGCCCAAATGGGACATGAGTATTTCAGTCCGGGGTAAAATGGAAAAATAAAAACACTCAAATTGAATTCGTTACCAAAGTGGCCTTCTCAGGTAAAACAAATAGTTATCATATTATTATCTGTTTCGGCTATACAAAATTTATTGCAGTACAGGCCTACAGACTAGATACCCATCTTGAAATTTTGATTTGATGGGCCTAAAAGCAGCCCATAATCAATAATGCCAATGGCAGAATGGGGCATGAGAAAAATAAAAAACATTCAAATTGAATTCGTTACCAAAGTGGCCTTCTGAGGTGAAACAAATAAAGCAAATATTATCTACGTTCTCAACTTACATTTAACACCAGAAAAGCTTCTTGACGATCACAACTTCATTATGAGAGGGAAACCATAATAGAAAACATCGAAGTTTGCTAAAATGTCATGCGTTAATTCCTTCGAATCCCTTCGCACAGCGGAAAGCTGTTAACACTGTGGTTGCAAGAACATAGGCGACATTCGTATTTGCTGACCAGTTGCACCGGCGGCGCAAGTAAGCAAAGAACGCACTTAAAAGATGAGGAAAATGGCGGTGTGGCGATCATCTTTTTGTATTGGCAGTTGAGCTGTAGAGAAAGCCGCCAATCTTTAGACAAAAGAAGACAGACAAGACAAGTAAAACATGTTTTGGCCTTTCATTGCATTATCTGCTGTTAAAGGCCGTCAATTTATCTCTGTACTTTACCTCCTAGGCCACTGTTTGCTACCTGTGTTCTACTGCTGCACGCAGACAAAATTGCTAAAACTCGACCTCTGACTACGAAACATCGAGATGATGTTACCAAACAATTCTAGCATTTTACAACCCACTCACCTTTATTTTAATATGATTTCAAACTATTTTGAACAACCACTGGGTTTTACTTGGAAAAAAATGCAACTAAAGTTGCGTACTAGCTCTAGTGCTTTGTCACTGGAGGCATTGTAACAACAGTTTGCATCAAGGATTGAGAAAAATCGAGATGATGTTACCAAACAATTCAAGCATTTTACAACCCACTCACCTTTATTTTAATATGATTTCAAACTATTTTGAACAACCACTGGGTTTTACTTGGAAAAAAATGCAACTAAAGTTGCGTACTAGCTCTAGTGCTTTGTCACTGGAGGCATTGTAACAACAGTTTGCATCAAGGATTGAGAAAATCGAGATGATGTTACCAAACAATTCAAGCATTTTACAACCCACTCACCTTTATTTTAATATGATTTCAAACTATTTTGAACAACCACTGGGTTTTACTTGGAAAAAAATGCAACTAAAGTTGCGTACTAGCTCTAGTGCTTTGTCACTGGAGGCATTGTAACAACAGTTTGCATCAAGGATTGAGAAAAATCGAGATGATGTTACCAAACAATTCAAGCATTTTACAACCCACCCACCTTTATTTTAATATGATTTCAAACTATTTTGAACAACCACTGGGTTTTACTTGGAAAAAAATGCAACTAAAGTTGCGTACTAGCTCTAGTGCTTTGTCACTGGAGGCATTGTAACAACAGTTTGCATCAAGGATTGAGAAAATCGAGATGATGTTACCAAACAATTCAAGCATTTTACAACCCACCCACCTTTATTTTAATATGATTTCAAACTATTTTGAACAACCACTGGGTTTTACTTGGAAAAAAATGTAACTAAAGTTGCGTACTAGCTCTAGTGCTTTATAACTCGAGGCAAGTCCCTGCTAGTTGTGAAAGAAAATTGTCACATAACTAGCAGGGATTTTTTTCCATATTTGTTTTACTGCTGCTTCCACTGAGCAGATGACTTATATGAATGTCGTGCAACTTAGAGATTTTATTTGACTTTTCCTGTAACACTGTATATACCCCCTTTGAATTTCAGATTCAGGATCCCTGCATCTTCATTTGCATTCAAAAATGATGTTTGCTCCTTTTTTTATGAATCATCACTACTACCTATTTCATGGTTGGAAAAGATACAAGATCTTTTGTGTCTGTGAAATCCAATACTCAATGCATGAGAGCACTTGTTATTGGACCTGCTATCAAGGGGTATGCATTACTAGCTAACCCAACAAGCTAAGCATTTCAGACTATTGTGAGCTAATTGAAACATATAACAACACATTGCCTAAATTTTTAGCACTATTAGATATAGAAGATATGGCTGTCCTGATGCTGGGTTAATGCTGAAAGATATTTTAGAATTGAATGGGTGTCATGTTGAGAGAAGTTATAGTGTGCACTTTGTACTGAAATTAGAATCCCTTCAGCTAATATGGAAAATATATGTGGGTTTTTTTGGTTAAAATTGCTCTACTTCAACAAATTTTATTCCATTTTATTTCGTTTGATATTTGAAAACAATATCAGTCACCATTCAGAGTGAAATGTTTCTGTGAATATCTTTTCAAAAACATCAACAACAATTGAATCTTTTTTATAAATTCATTTCATGGTAACTTTTCAGCTCAAGAAATTTCGTTGCAACTGGGTTGTAATATTGCACTTTTTGTTTTATATTGAAATATTCAAAAGCTGATTCGTTGATTAGTAATTTATTTGTAAATAATCGTTTTTTTTCTTAAAGTTCTCTGCTCTTGCAAACTGCTATTGCATATCTGCAATACACATTTTTTTTTATAAGAAAGTTTTTTTTGGGCCAGTATTGAAACTTTCTTAGATATTTCATGTTTTCAGTACCAAAACTTTCTTGTGACTTTCTTAGCAAAAATTTGGGAATGCAGTATTTCTAAGAATGCACAGTTTAAGGCACTGTATACATTGCACAAATACCACGTTTTTAAAAGAAAATAATAATAAAACTCGTTTAATAGCAAGATGAGCGCCTGAATACAAGAGCGAAAAACATACAGAACATTAGGGTGAAAGTATGAAACAGAGCTTTCTTAAGTTTCAAGAATCCAGTATTGAACTTTCTTAGGTTTTTAAGATGTTGAGCACTACTTTCTTATAAACCACTTTCTTATAAAAAAAAAACGTGTAGGTGTCACCATGGTGCCCTTTAAACAGACAAACTTGAGGAAAATCCTTTTCAAAAGTTGTGGAAGACAAAAAATTTCTTGATATTATAGTACATTCGTTATTAAATCAGTAAAATAAGGAAAATATGGCAGTGAAACATGGTATTTGTGGAATGATTTTGGTTTAGGAGATGAAACACAGAGAGTGATACTGGCCTAAGCTGTAATTTGTGACAGCCTACCTGTGTTTTCTAAGTTTTATTCAATAACACTTTATCTTACTTTTTTGTCTTTCTATCTCTGCTGTCCTTTCTGTCTATGTTTCTCTTTCTGGTAGGTTGTCAAATTACAGCATAGGCCAGTATAAATCAATCTCTCTCCTAGTGCTCATGCTTTTTCCATGTTTACACCATCAAGATTTTTTCTGAAACCTCCCGCCAAAGCTCGGGCCCAGGCGCTTTTTTGGATAAATCAAGTAATCTAAAGCGCATGCTCGTACGAATGTCGCCTATGTTGGTTGCAAGTGAAAAATATGCGCTGTCAGCAGACGAAACGGAAGCCCAGTTTTGCCGATTGAAGCCCACAAATAGTAAGCTCGCTCCTTCGTCGCGCGCAATTATTCAAGTAGAATTAGGAGGCACTAAAACGTTTTTTGTTCAAGCTCAAAACATTAATGGCCGATTAGGCATCTTTTCAAATTAGTTCTGCATGACTAGACTATCCTTGTGTTGTGTTGAACTTTAAGTTATTCGTCAAATTTCGTTCGCACTAGCACGAACTGACTGTATACTGTGCATTTCTAATACCTTTTGAAGATAGGCCAATAGTCGCTTGATTGGGGACTAGGAAGTATTTACTATAAGAAGGTTGACAACAATAACAAAAAGAGAGTGTGAGTATGAAATCAAATCATTACTGAATTACACCATACACGAAGTGTATTTAAATTTACAGCATACCCAGGACAGTATACAACGTGTATACAGTGTGCATTTATGTTTACAATTTAAGGTTGCCTTGTTCAAAATAATGATTTTCCCATGTTTGCATCTGAAGGTGATTCCCAGTGAATTTGAAAATCAGCATTGAGAGTTTCATGCTCTTTTCTGTTGTTGTTCGAATCAAAGTCATGATGCGAGGAGCATTTCACTCCTCCAAACGGTGTATAACAGATCGTACCAGATACCCATTGAAACAAAAGGATTTCTAAGGGATTTCTTTGAAAACAATAGGGATTCGAGCATAGGGTGTACGAGATTTCAATGAGTGAATTGCTCCCTCGTCCAGATAAACCTGTTAGGAATTTACCTATACTTCTAAGCACAATTTCTGATGCCAGTCTAAATTTGAAACCGAAGTTAACACATCGTCACCCCTCTCGACTCAACAACTTGTTTTTACGTGTATAAAGAAAATTTGAGTGGATCAAAAATTGGGTTTCCGACTTCAACGTTGACCTTAATTCCTAAATCCTGCGTTTTTCGTAAGAAACCTTCGGTTTGAGTTGAGGCTAGAATGCTTTAATTTTTCAACAGAATGAGACTGAAAGTTGCTACTCTTCCTTGTCGCGAGTTACCTAATTTCTGGGAAACTGCAACTCGCTTCGTTTTCCAACTTTACATATAATTAAGTGGAGTCTTGTAGAGAAGTATGAATGGTAATATGATGTTATTCTGTTATTTAAATTTAAAGCTTGATTGTATTTTTCAATCAAGCAACGTGAAACGCCGTATTATCAGGAACGCCAGAAGCGGAGAGGCTGGGGGGCTTCAGCCCCCCAGTAATTTTGAGAGCAATAGAATGATGTCATAGATCATTACGTCTTTGAGTATTTTCAGTTGTACAGCGCCCCCCAATCTGAAATTCCTCGAACGGTCTTGATTATTTTAAATTGAAGCGTGAATGGCAAACATTTTTGTCTCCGTTATTCGTGATCCTGACCCCCGTATACCACCCTCTATAAAGGTATTCCTTAAAAAAAAAGCGTGTGTGCCTTTGCCTCCAATCCTCTCTCATCCTCTCTGGCATATAGTTGTTATTCTGAAAATGTTAATCTCATAAAGAAAACAATTAACAGTAGACTGTTTAAGTAATTATAATAAAGTTGCATAGCAGCAAAAAACAGGGCATGAAGACCCACAAAATTAAAGCCCTTCACATCAGTCAGGGCAACAGACAATACAGTATACAAAAGATATACACAGCTCTCGAGTATCAAGAATACAGTGAAGATTAATAAAATTTGATTGCTAAGTTTATACACTTGCGGTAATAGGAAATACACGTTTTTTTTTCATGGAACCTTTGGTTTGAGTTCTTTAATTTTTCAACAAAATGAGGCTGAAAGTTCCTTATACTGTTCCTTGTCGTGGGATATGTATAAATACTAATTTTTACAGCAAATTCATAGAAACTATTCTTCATTTCTAGCTTTCAGTATTAATGGAGCCTTTTGGAGAAGAACGATGGGAAATATATTGTACTTCTGTTCCTTTTTCGGACAAACCGTCTTGTTCATTAAAAAGAGTTTCTTAGTTTTTCATCCGAGCCTCGACAGTTCCTTAAAGTTCCTTATTTTTTTGGGAATTTTCAGCCTCGAGTTCCTTATAAAGGTGTTCCTTATAAAAAAAACGTGTAAGGCAATAAAAGGGTATCATCATTGGACTACTAACAAACTAGTGTATAAAATTACTATGATGGCAAATAACATGACTTAAATAGAGAAATATATTCGTTTATGAAGAAAGGTTGCCGTAGGAAGGTTCCACCTGACTCTGGACTCTGAGAGACACTTCTGTTGATGGAGACCTCTCCAGTAGACTTCGTATTAACGGAGGTCGTCGTCTATAAGGTCAGTTTTTTGTTGAAACACCATGGTCGTGGAATTGGGGTCAACTTGAAACATGGTGAAGACAACAAAGTTGAGGAATATAATTTTCCAATCAATTAAAAGTCATGTTAGAGATTCTGTTTTACCGCGGTTGATCATTGAGTTTCCGTATAATGTCCCGGGGGGTACATGACTTCCCGATGGGCGAGATGCCCCCCTCCAGATCTTTCAAACCAAACTCACCCACTTAAAATGTGCAGAGACAGACCCTATATTATGAGTAATAGGCGGAAAACACTATTTTTTGTCTCAATTAAGGTGGTGAGCATTTGGAATTTTCTTTAAATTTCCCATCTTCTTATATGGGGCTTTGGTTGAAAGGAAGCATACCCATTTTCAAAGAATTGCAAGTCCCAAAGCCCACTCATGTGAACGGCACATGCAGGATACCCAAATTATGTACTACTGCAAGTTACCCCCTTTACAATGTATCGCAATTAGAAAGCCTTGTGACAAAAAAGCAAGCAAGCAGGGGCGGCGACAGCCGGCAGATAGTGGGTTAGGAAAATTGGGGGGTATGAGGCTTGCCCCTTGGGAATAGTTTTAGGACAACGCCTTAAAGTGTCGGAAAGTGTCTTTGAATTATGATTCGTCTTGTTTTGTTGTTGCAAATGTTTCGGTACTAGGAAATTGATACTTGAGAAAAGTGGGTTGAACATTTGTTGTCAGTCTACCAAATGGCAGCCGTGCTACCAAGCCTGATGAAAAACAAGCTACCAATCGACTACTGATTAGATTACATTTGCTTCGCCCTCTCGCACTGCATAAATCCTGCCATTATCTGAACAGCTTAGCTGATAAGCCAGGAAATGAGTAGGCTAAACAAGTGGACATGTCTAGTTGGAAGTCGCTTGTAACGGTTCTCTTGCTCTATTCTTCACACTACAAAGAGTTTGTGGTTACGGCTTAAAATTTCTAACATTAGCCTTAGAAATCGTATGGGGTTGTTTTGACACAGAAAGTTTGTTGTGGCTATGCCGTTTGTGTTTTTAGAGATGCAAGATAATATTTTCTGACGTATGTTCTTTGTTTTTAGCTTGCAGTAGTTGAATGCTGTGCGACGAGCTGGCCATTCGTCCCCTTCCCACGTAAACTTTTCGAAAATAATCGCTTAAAGTTGGCCTAACTTCAAAGTAAATACTGAAAGTCATCCAAAATTCGGTAAGTTTGCTTCTGTTTCCTTTTCAAGTATGCTTCAAATTATCCCCATCCATTTAAATTTTCGCCTATCCGTTTAAATTTATGTCATTTGCTTATTTTCGCTTTTTAATTTACCTAGAACCGAACCCCATTCATGCGAAACTGTATCTGTCAGATTTATTCAAAATCAAACATCAAAATAACATTGACCTTTGTGTCCCAAAACGGCAAGGATGATGGTGCTGGCAATTCAGCATTTCTATCTTTCTGTTAAATCCCAGCCGAAACCCTTAAGTTGATGTAAGGATTTTTCTTATCTACTTGCTCAGATGTCTTATCAATGTAATATCATACAGTTGAATTTTTGAAGTATAATCACGCTTACTTATTCTTGCCTCTATCGATCCCCACGGTATTTGTACCGTCGAGAAAAAGGTCCGGCAAGGTCAGAAGTCCGGGGCCCGAGCTGTGAAGAGACTCGCGACACAATCGAAATAATCTTAGTGCTTCCCCTAAAACCTTCCAAAGGCTCGATACGATAACAGACATTACATATAGACCAACACGAACACAGACATTCATGTTCCATTTATGAAAACATTGAACGGCCAGAAAGCATTTTCCTATCGTGGTCCTGTCCCGGGGGGTACTTCCTTGTTCAAATGACTAGACGTGCCGCCCATTTTTTCCAAACCTACCCATGTCTACTGATAAATTCTGTTTCTTGTGGTACCCATGTATAGAAAAACAACGAAATTTTTACCCATGTGTACCAATATCTCAAATGTTTGAACCCAATTTAACTCCTGAGGCAGCTCTAGATGCGGCGAAAAGGCATTCGCACTGAAAACTAAAACGCACTTTTTATCAGGCTTTTCAAAGCAATGCATGTCTAAAATTTTTTATATGTTTTACTACCCGTGTGTAGAGATTCTTTATGAAAAATCAACCCATATGTAGGGAAATTGGTGCTGAAAAAGTTACCCATTTGGGCGGCACGTCTAGTATAACGAGCAATGGAAGTAACCCCCCCCCCCTCCGAGGGGTGCTGTAGTCTGGAACCGCCTCGATCCGGAGCTTAAGCAGGCAATCTCTTCCACACAATGTAAAGAAATGTTAAAATGATTTTTCTTTTAGCAGATACATTTTTTTTACATTGTAATTAGATTTGAAGGTATAATTTATGGCGCGCACACTTAATTTTAAGTATGTTATTTGCACGGACACCTCAAAAACAGTCGCTTTGACTGATGGGGCAAGGCAACTGTCAACCGTGGGTAAAATAATAGAAAATGAAATGAAATGAAATGAAATGAAAAAGGCCATAAAGGCAACATCTGGGAGTAATGTGGTACATTGGAACAACCTTCAAGTTACGGACACATGTGAGACTAATTCTATTGTCCTTTCTAGAGGGGTGTTTTTTTTTAATCACTTTCTATTAAGTTGGTGACAAAATAGCTAAGTCTACAAGTAGCTAATACAAACCAACTTTTAGAATAACCAAAAAGAAATTAGAAACTAAGTCTAGCTACTTCTAAACGGTATAAACGGTATAAAAGTATATCATATAGTTGTAATACAATAGAAATTAGAGTTAAGATTAAGATTAAGATTTAGAGGTTTCAGTTTTTAGAGGTGACTGCTAAAGCTGCTAAACCTTAAACCATACTTTTCCTGTATATGCTATTTCATAAAGCTACATGCTGATTATGGTATACAGTAAAAACCCGCACATAAGAATCTTTGTGCTTGAACACAGCACAGCCTATGTATAGGTTCTTGTGAAATGAGGTGTATACCATTACCAGGCTGGAGGTTCTTATAAGAGGGTCTAAAGCAATTAAAAGGAATAATAGAGCATGTTTCAGATTTGGCAGCTTAGCAAGCCCCTGCTTCTTAATGTTTTGAATGCAATGTTTTTGAAAGAGGTTTTAACCCCAGAGCTTGTTGCATTTAAACCTCTCTTTGGATATAATGCTAAAATGGTTCTTGTTTATTGGTTAGAAAATTTCAGGCTGTAGGTTCTTGAAGAATGAAGATTCCCCGGGGTGTGCACTATGTATTATTTGGGTAGTGGGGACGTTCTGCTGCCGCCCGGTACTGTCCCCATTTTCACGATTTTGGTATAAGGACGGTGTCGGTCTTTCACGATCTTGTTGTTTTGATATAAGGAACGGTCTCCATTTTCACGATTTTCATGTTTGAAGAATGGAAAATTGGTGTAACGTCACGTCGGGTATAAATTTTCGAAAACTTTGGTACAAGGTCGGGTATGTATTTTACGCTTGGGCGGCACTACGAAATTTGACCAAGGGCCCCCCGGGAAGATTCTTATCTGCGTGTTTTTACTGTAAGTATCGAAATAATTAAGATTATTGCGACCGGTTTTCTCAAATGTTTAAGGCCTTAAAGTGTGTTTAAGAAAACTATACTGTTTAGAAAATCCTGAAATAAATTGTGGCAAAGAAGATGGGAATTAAACATTGACTCATAATAGCAAGTAAGAGGATAACGTTTGTAATGAACAAAGGCGTTATCTTGGGAAAATCAGGGAAATCTCGTTGGTTTAACAGTTTAAGCGATATGAAGTCCTTAAATTTATACAATAGACAATGACACAAACACTGTTACTGTTATGTAACAACTGCCAAAACCGTTGTTTTGAAAAAGAGCAAAACATTCTTAGATAAACACCTGATCCTGGTACATAGGCTAAACAATTTTTTTCAATAACTAACCGCTCAATACACTCTTTTTTTATAAGAATATTGTTAATAAGAATATTCAGGGTCAGAATCATCCTATTTTTAAGAATATTGTAAGAATATTGCTCAGCCTCGGCCCCCATATTTCTGTCTCATTTTTCAGCATATGCCTCTTTTGCAATGTTAGAACGAATCTTCATGATTTTTAACAGCATTCTTTTTGTTATAATTTTTCTTTCACCCGACCTTATGAGATGATTTTTCTTTTAACTATGTTCCCCTAAAACCATATCAGGTTTGAAAAATAAGAATACTTTAAGAATATATTCAGGCTCAAAACGAACATTTCTTAAGAATATTGAGGCTGGACAAAATTTATAGTATTCTTATAAAAAAAAGAGTGTAAGCAACCAGGGCTTAACCTAAGTAGCCTATGTCCTGAAGCTTTCCCCGCAATAATGCCAATAATATATGGTCTGCGCCTGGTCTGTGTCTAATTTAGACACAAACCGCGCATTGACCCGTACTGTATAATCTCAGTGGCACATCCCCACCCATGATTGGGTCATGTAGCACCCGGGGACTAGCACCATCGTGCTGTGCTTAAAGAATTTGAAAAAGCGACGAAGGTACTGTGGTGTCGTGGTATAATCCAGCTGATTTGTGGTGTCAAGAGCTCAGTGTGGTCAGGGTTCGAACCCAGCCACGGTAGCGTCACAGCCAGGGTTGAGGTCTCGATTAGTTAACCTACTACTGAGATCCTAGCGACTGGCGCTAAAACACCATTTCACCTTCAGCCGGAATAGAAATAGAAACAGAATTGAGATTTAAGAATTGCTGAGAGATTTTTATTTTCCTTTTGAGGTATGGCTTCTGTCATGAATGAGACAAATTGGAGAATACTCGATCCATCCTTTACTACACCAGTGAGAGCATTTTTCGGAGCCTTTTCTCTTCTCGTTGTTATTACCGGAGTCGTCGGCAACTTTCTTGTTTGCGTCATAACCATACATACGAAACCAATACGAAAAAGCACGAACATTCTAATCGGAAACCTTGCATTTGTCGATCTTCTCCAGTGTTTGAATTTTTCGACGACTTTCGCAACCCTTGCTACTGGCGAATGGATGTTCGACCATATTGGTTGTCAAGTGTCGGGATATCTCGTTGTTTGCCTCGTAACGGTCAGCCTTTATCTGCTCGCTCTCATTAGCATAAATCGTTTCACGCTCACCTGCTACCCAACAAAGCATCAGTTAATGTTCACCACGAAAAACACGACAAGCATGGTTATCGCGACTTGGATATTGGCGATTATTGCAGCGATTCCTCCATTGCTAGGTTACGAGTGGGCCGCTTTTGTGTTTCGCCAAGAGCGTTGTTTGTGCACAATGAACTTCGATAAGAGTTTTAAGTACTTCTTGGTCGTTTTTGTCGTTGTTCTTCTAGCGCCGTTTGCGATAATCGCAGTTTTAAACTGGAAGATCTTTCGAGCTGTCAGAAGAAGTAGAAGACGAATTCACGATGATAGAAATTATAAAACAACAGACATAAACTCTGATACATCGAATGGCGAAAGGTCTGATTCGCACGTATCGATAAACATGGTTGACGCTAAATCGCCGCGACAGAGCGCCGTTATATGCGACGAAGTAGCGCGAAAGTACGAGAAAAACTTAGCTAACAGCGATATGATGCGAACAACATTCATGCTGTTTGTAATCGCGTTTATCTTCGTAATTGTGTACATGCCAACGATGACGATTAATTTGATCGAGATGATTAACCCACGTTACCCAATTAATATATGGGTGGATATGTTCTTCATAACATTGGCATTCTCTAACCATGCAATCAATGCATTTGTGTACGGCGCAATGAACAAGCAATACCGAAAAGCGTTCAGAAAGATGCTTCTATTCTGCTGAAACACGCTTGTGAATCGATGAATCATATAAACAAGCTTAAAACAATTTGAAAAACTAAAACATGCATTAACATCGTTATTTTTGCTTCATTACATTATATATGTTACATTATATATCTGTCATGAATTGCGAACACTAGAATAGATTTCTCCACAAGTGGCGCACCACAATAGATGGAATTCGAGCCTGCAGACAGCATTACCAGAGAGCCAACGAGTAATGATGTTTCAACTGAGTTACTTAGAGCTCAAAAAAATTGCCAAGTAACCATCCAAGTCGTTCAGCTCCTGGCTCTCCTCCCGTTTCTCCTTTTGTGTTTCGGCCATGTTAAACCTTCTTCAGCACCATACAATACACATTTGGCTCTCTGGTAATGCCATCCTAGTTCGAATCCCATCTATCATATGATACTTTTGGAAAAATCTATGTTTACAATATTACTAAAATAGAGATCGAAGCTACGCGCGTTTTGCTGATAGTCATTCCTAGGTTGCCGTGCAAGCTGCCCAACTCGAACTGCTTTCTTTCCTCGCAGACTTAGGGGTAGGCTTGCCATCGGCCCCTAATTTCTCTTTCTTCTCTCTCTCCTGGGGTAATTGGGGCTTCCCGTTTTTGAGTTTCGTAACACGACGTTTCGAACAATTTCACAATTGTCTTCACAGCATGGGTTTTCGTCGTAAGACGTCGAGGCGAATTGGCGCCTTTGTTTTTAAATCGCCAAGCTCTGTTAACAAAACTTACCCTGGGATTCCTTGTGGATTTACATATTCTGGGCATACCGGACGATTTCCTTTTGAAATGATTCAAAACATTAAGAATTCATCAGCGAATTTTCGCTCTCAAAAACATCTTCCCCTCGCTGTCCTCGCTGTTTGCTGTTGTGCGTGCGTGATCACTGACATGACTTCCGCAAAACATGTAGTGTGACAGCAACTTCCGCTTTTTCACTTTGAATTAAATTTCAAATCAAATTCTGTTTAAATGTAGCATTATTCTTTTCAAGTTTCAACATAAATTTTAACAAATTAAGTCTAAGCAATGTTGAATTTAAATACAAGTTGAATATAAATACAATTTTTATAACTCTATGGGTAGTCATATAACATAGAATTCCAGACTGAGTAACATGAATAATAACCAGACTGAGGAACATACTAACGAACAGGACTGACGACCATGAATAAAAACAAGACTAAGGAATATGACACAGGAACAGAACTGAAGAACATATGTAACAACAAGACTAAGGAACTGGACTGAGGAACATGAATCAGAACAAGACTACGTAACAAGACGAAGGAACAGGACTGAAGACAAGACGGAGTAAAATAGCACAGAAACAGAACGAAAGAACATGAGCAATAACAAGGCTGGGGAACAGGACCGACCAACAGGACTGAGGAACATTAATAAGAACAAGACTAGGGAAAAGGACGAGCAAACAGGACTGAAGAATACGAGCAGTGACAAGGCTTAGGAACAGGACCCAGAAACAGGACTGGGGAACATTAATTAGAACAAGCCTAGGGAACAGGACGAAGGAACAGGGCTGAATACCATGAAAAGAAACAAGACGGAGTAACATGGCAAAGAAACAGGACAACAGGACTGAAGAACATGAGCAATAACAAGGTTAAGAAACAGAACTGATGACCGTAATAAAGAACAAGCTAAGGTAGGACAAAGGAGCATGACTGAACAGCAACAAGAAACACAAAACTAAGGAACATGAGCAGCAAACGGTTAAGTTTAAACTGCTTTATTCTTATGTTGCAAGCAACATTAAGACGCATTTTAAGTTGAGGATCGGATTTAAATTTATTTCGAAATTTAAGTTGAAGTTAAGTTAAAATTCAAGATTGAGATTCATTTAAAGTTTAAGACTAAGACAAGGCTAACATCAAGATTGAGATTAAGATTATGATTAACTATACGTTAAGTTCAAGACTAGGATAAACATTAGCATTAAGTTTTAATTTTCAGTCTAACACAAAGACCAAAGCTAAGAATAAGATTGACATTAAGAGTAAGTAAGATTAGGATTAACATTAAGATTAAAATTCAGAGCAAGTATAGCAAATTAAAGGCTTAATCCCCTCACCCAAGAGTCCTTGGGAGGAGGAAGTCCTTGAAAGCGGAGGTCCTTGCGAGGCGGTGGTCTCACTCGGGCAAGGGCTAGTGTTTATATAATTCATTTCTACAACGATGTGAAGTGGATAGACCTCCTTTGAATGGAAAAGACAGTGGCTGTCATTTTGAGCCCAAAACTTTGCTGTTCAGCAACTCGCGCCGAAGGGTCGGTAAAATCATGTTGTTAACATGAGATGAAATTTCTACAAACTCGTTTTCTTGTTTCTTATTTTTCATTTGAGGCTGGAATTGTTCTTACGTTGTTCGAGGGGCATTTCACTCTGCAAAAAGAAAAAGGCGTACGAGATTTCCATAAAGGATTTTCAAGGGATTTCCAAGAAAACAAAAGGACTTCCAGCAAAGGTGTACAGGATTTTCAAGGAGTGAATTGCCCCTCGCTTACGTTGTTCTTATGTTTTTGGAAAATCGAGCCTCGATGTTCTTATAAAGTGTGTTCTTATAAAGTGTGTTCTTTAGAAAGAAAAGAGTGTTGTGTTGTAGGTTACGAGGGGCAATTCACTCCTTGAAAATCTCGTTCACCTTTGCAGAAAGTCGTATTGTTTTCTCTGAAATCCCTCGGAAGTCTTTTTGTTTTAATGGAAATCTCGTACGCCTTTTTGCAGAGTGAAATGCCCCTCGGTGGATTATTATGCTTGATGTCGTAGCTAGTATTTTTTTGCGTAATGTGTTGGCATTTTTTGCGTACTGAGGTGGTGTTTTTGTATATAAAATCCACCACACAAAACCAAAAAATACCACCAAAACAAGCTTGATAACCTACCACAATTGTGCGTATCGAAAAAATACCCCCAAAGCATGCAAAATATACCACCACTGGTCATAGATTCGCTAGCGTGAAGTTAGAGAACTCGAAAGTGTTTCGCTTCGGTTTCAGCACAGTACACTGGTTTCCGTTTGGGCGCGAAATTTAGAAGTGGCACGGAAGACGGAACGGAGAACACTTTTGAGCAGGATGGTGTAACAAAGAGGCGCGAAAAGTGGCAGTTGGGCGTTTATCGTTTAAATAAACATGGGCGTTTATTGGTGAAAATACGGTAAATCTCCATAACTTTCTCACGTGGGAATTTTCTGGGGATTTTCCCACGTTGGAGACTGGGTACCAGTCCATTGCCACAAAGGGAAGACCAAACATACACATAACATTCCTCCCGCGTGGTCAACCTTGGAGACTGGACAAGCTTCGTTGTGGGACCTTGCGTGGCGTGCCTCAGAAAAACAACTCTATAAATTCGCAAGCAAACAGAATAAGCAAAATGCTGTCAAGGTCAAGAAGCCTGCTTACTAAGGTGAGTTGATGTTTGTTTGCAATATTTTTCAATGTCTGCATCTGCTCTGGTCAGCCTTTTAGTTGGCGAGGAAAGTTCAAAGTTGTCCAAATCATCACACGTCCTTAGGCCTTGAATGATGGTCCCGTCCCTGCCAGCCTGCATTTATTCTAGATCCCCCTTTGCAAAACAGCTCAAAATTTCGAAAACAGATCGTTTGAAAATGTTAAATGAGCTTCATTCTCTCCGAAAAATCATTTTGATGGATAATGTGTCGCAAACACTCCACAGAAGTTTCATGTCCTTGTGTTTTCTTTTGTGTCCCATCCGGGGACAGTAAAGGAAAGAGGTGGGATGAACTTACATAACTTGACCTTCAAGTCAAATTATGTCAGTGTTATCATCTCGATGTGTGTCTTGCTGGTTTAATAATGATTTAGCATGAGAGCTGTCAACTTAAATTTATAGAGTGACAATTTTTAGAGGTGTGGAAGCTTACAGCCAAGCCCAAAAATGCACACCCTTATGGAGGGGGAGTGACCCCCAGGGCCACTTAAGCAAGAAATTTTAGAAACTGCCCTGCCATATAAGAAAGTTTTTAAGTTTTCCTAATAGTTTCATAATAGTTTTTGAGTAGTACAAAACTTCAAAATTGGGATAAACAGAAGAAACATTTTCGGGCATACTTAAAAGCTTTTTGCGTCTGATGCTCCTCAGAGTATTAACGTCAGAAACAGACCAAAACAATGAACTAAGGTGGAATTTATACGATTAGATTATAAAACAAAAAGTTGTATCCAAGTTGCAACCACTGTATAATGGTTAGAGTTTGTCAAATTATTTTCTGAAAAACCATGCCACCATAACTGAAACATTGGTATCAAGCTTCAACCTGGTATTGACAGGTACCAAGGCTAGTTGGTTTAAAATTGTGACGTATGTGGTTATCCACAGGGAGACACTCAAGACTTTTAAATTTCATTAAAAAATTTCCTTCAGTGACCCAAAATATGATAAAGTCACAAATGTGATAGACCCAAGAATGTCATTCTTGCCCTTTCTAGAATTGCTGACCCAAAAATTACATAGAAAACTTATCCAAAAATATCGGACTAATGTCCCTTATGCAAAAGTCTTGAACCCCCACCTGTGAGTGCTCCCTGGAGTGATTATAAATTGAAAACAGAATAAGCCACCTTCAAATTGAAGCCAAAATCCTTGAATAGAAGCAACAAAAAACTTGCATAGTATAGGAAGCTATAATTTCTATTGCAGACAGCACAGTAAGTCTTGTTTTAGAAGTTCCCAATGAGATTTCAGTTTAAAATTCCTTTAAATATCTCTCCCTAGGTGCTGAATAGCAACATAAGCAATTTAAATCTGACCAAAACCTTGGCAGTGAAGTGCACAAGAAGCATGTGGACTGGAAATGATTCCCTCGAAGCTGATGACCCAGAAATGTACAATCTTATCAAAATGGAAAAACAAAGACAAAAGGAAGGCTTGGAACTGATAGCTTCAGAGGTAGGTTTTACTGTAGATTTATGAGTGAATGCGAATCAATGAAAATTTAATGCACTCATTTCAATATGGATTAACCTCTCTCTGGTTAACCTTCTGAAATACTGTGCTATAACAACAGTGGACAACACAGATAAGTGAATGTTGATATCACTTGTCCACAGTCTCTTACTGACATGAATAAGAATGCTTTAAAAGGTTGCTCAACAAATTCGAGTATGTATTGTGCATAGTAAAATGTTTCTCTCTTGTCCCACCAAAACAGTTGAAATGAAAGATTATTTATACAAAATTTTTGGCTATGTCTCCACATGTTCTAATTTCAAATGGCAAAATATTGCCCATATTGCTTATTTTGAAGTTGCAATTGCCAGTCATTTTGTGTTACTGATGTGTTAACGATAAGGGGATGAAGCTATGTTGGCTTTTCGATCCAGTTTCAACACATGTTGCCCTCAGTTGAATTTCTTGGTGCCAAAAGTCATATTTAACGTTGTCAAAGTCAGTTATGGTTGGACATTGCACTTTGGCCCCCCTTGCCCCCCTTCAGAAAGGGCAGGAGATGTGCTTGCCCCCCCTCCAACATCCCTCTTCATGATGTTCAAAAGTTAAGGATTTTCTAAGAGCTCAGACCACCCCCCCTCCCCCCATCACCTTTCAGGGTCAAAACCCTTAAAAGATTGGCAACTTTCCATGATCATAAAAACTATAATGCAAGCACTTAGGTAGTGAAACTTTGTACCAAGACTAACTTTTTGATGCTTCATACAATGTAAGCATGCAAAACTCAATATCTTGAAATTTTAGATATCATTATCCTGACAGGCTTTGGTCGAAATGGTTTTTTTAAAGTGTCGTCTTTACAGAGAAATTGACTGCAGATTCCAATTCTGCATTTTCTGCTTAGTGTTGAAGTACGACAATGCATTCAAAGCACAAAAAATAGAAAAAGTGGTACTCTAAGGTGCCAAATAAACGGGGGGTCTTAATAAATGGGAGGGGTGGGAACTATTTGAAAGTATTAATAAATGGGGGTTTTAATAAACGGGTGGGTGGGGGGTTTTAATAAACGGGTGGGTGGGGAATTTTTATACACTTCACTACCTAAAACACCATACTATTTCTATTATGCACTACACTACCTATGATTACACTACTAAGTGTAAATGTTTTGTACACTACTGTGTTTTTTCCGAGTTATTTCATCAAAAATAAGGTTTATGAAAAGTAGTTTACTCCTTTCACAAGTGAAATTCTTTCTTCCAAAATTTTTTCTTTCAAAATTAATAAACGGGAGGGGGGGTCCTAATAAGGTCCGTAAGGGTGGGGGAAAAAGCTCAGAATTAATAAACAGGGGGGCATTTATTTGGCACCTAAGAGTACAAATTAAGATCCTTGTTGATTATGTGATATGCAACTGTAACTTTTTTAATATCCATTTTAGAACTTTTGTAGCAGATCTGCATTGGAAGCAATGGGAACATGCCTGAACAACAAATATTCTGAAGGATATCCTGGTGCAAGGTTAGTAACATAATTAAAAACTGCAAAAAGTTTGGTATCACAATCTGTTATAAGGAATAATGAGAAAGATTGCTTTATCCGCATTTGGCCAAGATTGTAGAAATAACAAGTTTGTAGAAATTAATTAAAGGCTATGCATTTTGTTCACATACATTCTAAAATACGGAACCAGTTAAAGCAACCCAAATCCAGCTAAAACCATCAAAATCAAACCAAAACCAGATAGAAACCACTCAAAACTAGCCAAAATCATTACTTTTTAATTATAAGGCAGCAGAAAGCAAAGATTTGTATATCCAACGTAAATCTTCCTTTCATCTGTATAACTGAATTGTTTTCTATGTAGATATTATGGTGGAAATGAATACATTGATGAGATAGAGCTGCTTGTTCAGAGAAGAGCTTTGGAAGCATTCAGATTGGATCCTGAGAAGTGGGGAGTTAATGTCCAGGTCTACTCAGGTATGTTTTAAAGATCATCTTCTTTGATGCCGACGTTTTGGTGAGAAAAGTTATAGTTGGGCAGTTGGGTAAAGTTATATCATAACAAGACCAAAGGGGCAAATCACTGATTAAAATCACGTACACTTTCAAGATTAATCACAAGTTAATCAAATTAATCACAAAATAATCGAATTAATCACAAATAATCAAATTAATCACAAAATAATGAAATTAATCACAAAATAATGAAATTAATCACAAACTAATCAAATTAATCACAAAATAATCAAATAAATAAAAAAAAGACCAAATAAGTAATAAAATAATCATAATACAATCACATACACTTTTTCAGGATTAATCATAAAAAAAATCATTTTAATCACGAGAAATCACATTAATCACAAATTAATCACATTAATCACACAAAAATAACCCCTTATTAGAAATCACGTACACTTTTTAGGGAGTGATTTGTCCCTCGAACAAGACAACCAAAAACAAGACGGACTTTAACCCTTTTTTCATGAGAAGAACTGGATAACTGGATTGGTTCAGATCGGATCCAGAAACATTTGACTACCCTTTTTTTTAGTTGACGCATTTGTTTCCACTTGCGTTACTTCAAAACTGCTTGAAATTTCACCTTGTGGAGGGCTAAAGCAGAAAATTCGATATTCCTTTGAAAAACTATGTGTTCTTGTAGCCTAATTTCATTCACTATTGGTGAGGATGTTAAATGGTATTTCGGGAAACATGATTGACCATTTTTTTCATCGGAAAACGTGAAAGAGGATGGCGAAAGATCTTCCTGAAACCTCCTTGACCATATTTTCTAACCTGGAAATGTGAATTGCAAACACGTTTGTTCTCGTGATTCGTGATCCTGACCCCCCTTTACCACCATCTATTACTCACGTTTCGTATCCTTACCATTTTGGATCCAATTCAAAGCGTTTACATGGGATCTAAACAGAGCCAGAGGCAAGCTGGCGCTGCTCCAGAACTGGCTTTAAATTGGCTCTGGATCGGTCTAGAGCTGAACTCCTTGCAGTCCTTGCTATATACTCAGTTTGTCTTTTTAATGTTTGATTCAAATCTTGAAATTGAAATTGTTAAGTAAAGTTTTTTGTTCAGGTTCAACCATGTGCCTCAATGATCAATGTAACTGAATTTCTTCTGCCATCAATTTCTCGCTTTCATTCTATACGATATGATATTATTACACACTACAGCACCATGGCATAGTTTCTGTGTGCGTATTATCGCCATGTTACCCCAAGTACACAAAAATCTGTAACCGCTATCCAAAGTGCTATAACAGCCTCAAGGGCATACAGAGGGGATGAATGGATGTGGACATCTCTCAGAGAAACAGCAGATGTCAGAGGCTTCTAAAATCTTCTGTTCTTGAAGATGAAAGATTATACAAAATGAAATCAAGATATCAAGTTTTGGTGCTAAAATCGTATAAAGCATCCAAAACTTAGTTAAGTGCAAAGTTTCACCACACTAGCGATTGTGCTATTGAAGAGGACGTCGGAGAAGATAAAGAATCTGGGCTCTAGTTATTTTCCCGCGTCTTGATATTCTGCGTTCTGACGACAACGTCATCTTAGCTGCTGTCACATGCTCTTTCTCTTCTCATGAGAACGTCAAAATTTTGTGTGGGTCTGGAAGCTGCGACAGTAACTTCAGCGACCAAACCAGTTTA
Organism: Chrysaora quinquecirrha; assembly: GCA_014526335.1. Classification (NCBI taxonomy): domain Eukaryota; kingdom Metazoa; phylum Cnidaria; class Scyphozoa; order Semaeostomeae; family Pelagiidae; genus Chrysaora; species Chrysaora quinquecirrha. The sequence goes on from JACTAT010000027.1 coordinate 454,538, forward strand.
TTATTGCGATAACTTGCATTTGTGATGAGGACCTATGGTAAAAACTGCGAAAGAAACCAATTCTGAGTACAGTGGTCGGCTAAAAGACTTTTTTTAGCTAGCCTCACACATAGGCCCTAGTATGTTGGTACTGCTACGCGTCCCCACTCTTCAATGCTAAATCAAAAGTTTTAATCAAAACTTTTCATCGAAACCCTACAGAACTGTTTTTGACGTAGACAGCGCTCTTATTGGCGATTGTGTCCTGTTACTAAAACATTCTATTACGATGATGCAATGAAATGATCTTTCAATCGATCAATGATTCTTTTGTTGCATATACAGTATTTCAAACTGCATCTGTATCTTTCACCTGTCCACAGTCTCCTTCAGACAGATTTGAAATATCTTATGCCATTTGTGCTAAAGTAAGCGGTTCAAATCCAGGCTAGGGAGCATGGATTATTAATGTAGTGACTTTGCTCTCTGTGACTCGGATTATCGCGTAAAATAGGCGCCCGTATCAAAATTAATTTGGACGTTAAAGAACCACCGAGGACATAAAAAACCCTCTGACAGTCAATACCCTTGGTGTTACTGAAGAAGTCAGCGGGCATTGATACTCCAAAATGACTGCTGAGTGAAGGTGCTGTGACGTCGTGGTGTAATCCAGCTGACTCGTGGTGTCAGAAGCTCAGTGTGGTCAGGGTTCGAGCCCAGCCACGGTAGCGTCACAGCCAGTGTCAAGGTCTCGATTAGTTAACCTACTACTGACATCCTAGCGACTGGCGCTAAAACACCATTTCACCTTCACCTTCACCTCAAAATTAGCCACACTAGCCAGCAGTAGAAATTGAATGTTGACGGGTACTGGAAAACAAACAAACAAACAAACAAACAAACAAACAAGCCTATGATATTTATTACTGTAGGGTAACGTTTTGGGAGGGCTCCATTTCCAAACTTCGGCAATAAGAGGTATGGTTCTACAGACGCCTTTCTAGAGCCAAATTTCTCATTGCCATTTGTTGGGAGACAGAGTTCTCCTAAAACATTTCAAAAATGAATATCAAAGGCTTTTAATGATATACGGTGATTGTCATGTCATGTCTAAAACTGCGTCAGAAACAGCCTTGATAAGTCTGAATATATTTTGTTTCGATATTCATTTCAAATTACAGTATTGAATTTGTTTTACCAAAACTTGCAATATTTCTCTTGATGTTTGACGGAAGGTTCTTTGATTTTATAAAAATGTTTACATCTATAAAATTGTTGATATGTTGACCATTTCACCCTCAGGAGCGCCAGCTAACTTTGCAATCTATACAGCAGTTCTTGATCCACACGACCGAATAATGGGCCTTGATCTTCCTCATGGTGGACAGTAAGTCTTATATAAAATTATGTCTTGCTTGCTGAGAAACTTTGTAGCTACCAAGTTAAGTTACGAAATGTTTTAATCCACAAACTCAAGTTTAGATAGAATAGAATGAAGACGAGGCTGATGTACAAACGAAGTCAAAGTACACAGTAATAAGTTAAAGTAACATAGGCCTACTAATGAAAGAAGATGATGATGAAGTGAAATGATCTTTCAATCGATCAATGATTCTTTTGTTGCATATACAGTATTTCAAACTGCATCTTTAGCTTCTGAGATGTTAGCTTGAAATACATTGTGCTATAAAAAACTAAGGACAACACAGATGGGTGAAAATATTTTCACCTGTCCACAGTCTCCTTCAGACAGATTTTAAATATCTTATGTCATTGGTGCCATTGGCCACAAGGTTACCGGTTCAAATACAGGCTAGGGAGCACAGATTATGAGTGTAAAGACTTTGCTCTCTGTGACTCGGATTACACGCTTTTTTATTATAAGGAACCTACCTCAAGGCCTAGTTCTTAAAGTTCCTTATTTTTGGGCCTCTTTTGAGGCAATTGTAGTTCCAAAAGTTCCTTAATAGTTCCCTAATTTTAACTGCACATACAGTGGTCTTAACAATAAAAGAGAGACATTTGCATGTGAGCAAAGCTAGAGACTATTCAAAGAAACATTGGATACATGCTTAACGTACAATTTATGTGATTTTCGACTGCAAATGAATGGAACCGGCTTTAAAATTCTTGATTATTTGCAGTGATTAAAGTATTCAACATTCAAAAGTTCCTTAACGATTTTCTCTTTAGTAGTATAAGTTCTTTAAATTTTCGGGCCTTCTACATGTAGGTTCCTTATAAAGTGGTTCCTTATAAAAAAAAGTGTGTATCGCGTAAAATGGGAGCCCGTGTCAAATTTAATTTGGACGTTAAAGAACCACCGAGGACGTAAAAAACCCTCTGACAGTTGGGCCCTGGGCAAATGAACTGAACATTCAACTGAACATTTTACTGAACATTGTACGCATAGTAATGCATAGTCAAAAGTCAAAATACATAGTAATGAGTTAAAGTAACATAGGCCTACTGATAGCAGAAAGAAGATGATGTATTATAAAGATGACGATAGTTTATAATAATCCATTTGGCACATAAGTATTAAACTTGCTAATGATTCATTTTGAGAATGTTTTGTCGTTAGGTGAAGAACCATTTTGGAGGGTATCTGCACAAATAATTCAGCGTTAACGCTTGTTTAAAGTACTCTTCTTTGTGTTAGGTTCTAATCCTCGTGCCTTTCTTTAGTAGAATTTTTAGCTATGTTACAGTTGCATCGAGGGTGTTTGTCAATAGAATGATGAAATTGCATGCGTTCGGTACCTTAGGCCAGGTACCAACCTTTGCATAGTAATATGCAAGACATAGGTACTCGTGTGATACGATACGAGTCTAGAACTCACACAGTTACTCACAAATCAGCTCAGCTCCGATGGTCATGTGATTAGCACTTGTGCTTCTCACGCAATAAACCCGGTTCGGTCCTCACACATGTCACTGATGAGCTCCATAAAGAGCGAAACGCGTCTGGCATTTGAGAATAGGGTAGACCTTTTCGACGAACGTCTGCGATTATGAAAAGCTTCACAATTTCGAGATACAGAGTTTTCGATATCAAATTCGTATTAAGCAGCCAAAATTTGGTCTAGGTGCAAAGTTTTACTATCCTAGCGCTCGTATTATTGATTTTATGAGCGTTCAAAGTTCACGATTTTATAAGGGCTTTGACCAGTTGGGGTGAAAAGTTTCACCCCAGTCACTTTCACGGTCAAAGCCCTTATAGAATCGGGAACTTTGAAGGCTCATAAAATCAATAGTACAATCGCTAGGACAGTGAAACTTTGCACCTAGACTAAGTTTTAGATGCTTTATACGATTTTAGCATCGAAAACTCGTTATCTTGAAGTTTTGAAAATTTCTATCTCGGCCGCCTTTCGTTGAAAAGGTCTCTAAATATTAATTTAGAATTACAGAATTAAATTATGATTAAATTAACACTTGAAAACTTTCTCTTAATATTTTTATCAATCATTGAAATACACGCTTTTTTTTATAAAGAACCTCTTTATAAGGAACCTACATGTAGAAGGCCCGAAGATTTAAAGAACTTATACTACTAAAGAGAACATCGTCAAGGAACTTCTCAATGTCGAATGCTTTTACCACTGCAAATAATCAAGAATTAGAGAGTCGGTTCCATTCATTTGTAGTCGAAAAGCACATAAATTGTACGTTACGCATGTATCAAATGATTCGTTGAGTAGTCTCGAACTTTGCTCACATGCAAACGTCTCTCTTTTATTGTTAAGACCACTGTATGTGCAGTTAAAATTAAGGAACTATTAAGGAACTTTTGGAACTACAATTGCCTCAAAAGAGGTCCAAAAATAAGGAACTTTAAAAACTAGGCCTTGAGGTAGGTTCCTTATAAAAAAAACGTGTACTAGAAGCTTAAAAATTGATACTAAAAGCTTTTTCATCAAACACTGTTAAGTGTTTGAAGCACCAGAAATAAACCGTAATCATTCCCGGCTCTTGATCAGAATTAGCCAATCAGAAATTACCAATAGTAATAGCAGCGTTACGAATAGTGTTCAACCCGGTTCAACCTTCCTCCAGACAAAAATACCCGTACCTTCCTTACTCAACAACGAAAACTAGGCATTTTTCTTTGTTCTTATAGAACTTCCTCCGGTAAATTACTTTTCGAGCAAGCAAGCTAGCAAGCAATCTTTATTTGCTAACGCAGGTCAAGGGTTCTGGCATCTGTCTAGCTGATTTGGACCTGTAGCTTGTGCACCAAACTGATATTCTAGAACGAATTCCCTGGGTACTCATTTACGGCCCTCGGTAGAATGGACAGCTGGGTTGATTGTCGGCTTGTGGAAAGTGGTCCAGACGAGATTCGAACCCACGCCGAACCGAAAGCCTTAACCACTTGACAAAGCCACGACGTAACACTTTTCCGGACTCTGAGTAAAAGGAAGTTTTTATTTCATTGACGGATAAATTGATACACGTTTTTTTTATAAGAAAGTTTTTTGGGCCAGTATTGAAACTTTCTTAGATATTTCATGTTTTCAGTACCAAAACTTTCTTGTGACTTTCTTAGCAAAAATTTTGGAATGCAGTATTTCTAGAAATGTACAGTTTAAGACACTGTATACATTGCACAAATACCACGTTTTTCAAAGACTTGTTTAATAGCAAGAAGAGCGACTGAACAGAAGAGCGAAAATAACACGCAAAACATTAGGAGTGAAAGTATGAAACAGAACTATCTTAAGTTTCAAGAATCCAATATTGAACTTTCTTAAACTTTTAAGATGTTGAGCACCACTTTCGTATAAAAAAACGTGTATTTCTATATTTTTAACTGTTTCATTTTCTTCAAGGAACAAACTGCCAGGATCGACTATGATAATGTAGAAGAATTGGCGACGCTTTTTAGGCCGAAAATTCTCATCGCTGGAACAAGTGCATACTCGAGACTCATTGATTACAAAAGAATGAAAGAGGTGAAGATATTACTAAAATGTTTTTAAAAATTATAATTATTGCTAATATATATAGGAAGCTGTTTTCAAACAGGCCAGTTACGACCTATTTTTGATTCCATAACGTCTTCATACCGTTTTTGCTCCGTTTCCGTGTGAACAGAGTCATTTTCATTTTACATCATTTTTTGGACCATTCTAATTTTGCACCATTTTAATTTTGCACCATTTTAATTTGCACCATTTTCATTTAGCACCAGTTTCTTATAAACGGAGTCTAACCTTTCAGGCCTATATCTTTTTTTAGATCTCAACAAAAATAAATGCATACTTATTAGCTGATATGGCACATATCAGTGGACTTGTTGCTGCCGGGGTAGGTTTTTTCTTTGTGTTTTAGCTAGCTTATAGTAAGACCTTTATCTTATCCAAGGACAGGCGTCAAATAATTTTGAAAATATTGTCATTAAAACCTAAGTTTTCAGCATTCTTAAATATTTTTACAACAGAAAAAGGGCTTGTTTAAAATAGACCTTTTCGACGAATAGCCGCCGAGAGTGAAATTTTTGAAAACTTCGAGATATAGAATTTTTGATGCTAAAAAAGTAAACAGAATCTAAAACTTTGTCTAGGTACAAAGATTCACTGTCTTAGGGCCTGTTTATATGGACAAAATCATCCCACCTTCCAGCCCGTCAGCTGAGCAGTGAGACGAAATTTTCAAGAGTTCACATGTAGAATTACCTCCCACCTTCCAGCCACTTGTCTCATATTTCCGCTTTTGTTTAATTTTCTCAGACAAGAGGATTATGTCTGGCACTTGTGCATAATGAGCAATTTCGTCCCACCGTCCAGCTTTCATCCCACCTTCCAGCGTTTATATGAGTAAATTTCATCCCACCCAGGTGAGATCCCACCTCTCAACGAGTGAGATCTCACCTGACCGGCATGAAACGTTTTCCATATAAACTGAACATGAAAATCACAAAGGTTTGTATTGGAAGGTGAGATCTCGCCTCTCAGCTACAGGGCTGGAAGGTGGGATGATTTGCCCCATACAAACAAGCCGTTAGCGCTGGTACTATTGATTTTACAAATCTCACGATTCTACGAGGTCTTCGAAATGTGATTGGGGGTTGGTGAAAGCCCTTATAAAATCGTAAATTTTTGAACGCTCATGAAATCAATACTACAAGCGCTAAGATAGTAAGACTTTGCACCTAACCTACATTATACATCTCGAAGTTTTGAAATGTTTCCGTAATCGTGGCCGCTGGTCGAAAAGGTCTATGCTTTAACCCTGAGAACTACAAAATACCAGATAATACTAAGATGATCTGTTTGGACTTTTTCGTAGAATTACTAACGTCAACATAAGTTTTGACTTTGCATAAAAAATTACAACCGAAAAAAACATTAACTCCGAACAAATTTAATAAATCTTAAAATAAGGTTTGATGTTGTTAAAAGGTTTATGTTTTGTTTTGGAAGACTTAAAAATTTTTATTAGAATATTCTTTTCTTTTCTTCTGCATTTTTCCACCAGTAAGACTGTTTTTTTTTTCAGGTTGTGCCAAGTCCTTTTGATTATGCTGATCTAGTTTCAACAACCACTCACAAAACATTGCGAGCTGTAAGGTAAAACATATTTTTGCCTATTTTCAATGGAAAAACCGATTAGTAGATTACTAAAACACCATTTCACCTTCACCATTTCACCTCCCATCAGAAAGTGATAGAATTCAATTTATTTTCAGATCATCACTGATATTCTTCCGTAAAGGAGTGCGAAGTATCAACAAGAAAGGCAAAGGTATTCGTACATTTTTTGCTTACTTTCGATAATCACCTTTTTTTTATATCCTTAACTATTCTTAATCTTCTTATCCTTAATTTCCTATTCTTATCGAGAGTGAACCGAGTTAATCTTTTCAGAATATAGTTAATCTAGTTTCTTAAACCTCAAATTTGTTTCACCACAACCGAAGAAATATTCGTAGAGTTGATTTCAGATTTTAAGCTATCTTAACTGTTTGGACTGAAGATTTAGATCAAGATTTAGACTCGCAAGCTCGATTTTGTACTTGCGGCTTGGGGTTAATATTTTCTGGTATCGCCCTCAGAAACAGCAATTAGAGGCTTTACAATACATCCTACAAGCTCAGGCTATCAGGCTTATATAGGAGTCCAGAAGAATTGGAGTCCTATTTGAATTGAAATTTGAAAGTTTTTTGGCGCTTCAGAAGCTATGTGGGCCCTGGTATTCTGCATTAGTTTACCCCAGGGACTTGGAGACGGAAGGGCAGAATACAGCAGGACGACCAATAGAATCAGTTGAAGATTGGTGTTCAAAACATAATACCAATCCAGATTCACTTTTCTGATTGGTTGATTTAGATCCGCAACGGGTATAAGTTCCGGCGTGGTCGATTGCTTCGAGTTGTTCCTGACGTTTTTACTTCAGGAGTGTCAGACGCAAAAAGCTTTTATGTGTGCCCAATGATGTTTCCGCCTTTTGTCCGAACCACACTATCAATCATGCTTCTCTTCAGTGACGCAGCGAGGAGGAGGGGGCAAGTGCCCCTTGGCGCCAAGCCAAAGGGGGCGCAAAATCGTAATATTCTGTAACAAATGAAATTCTGAGAGGTGAAAAACCAAATTTGACCAAAAATAAAATTTAAGGGGCGCAACATTCGTGTCCGCCCCCGGGCGCTGATGACGATCTTTACGCCACCGCTTCACTTTTCTGATTTGTGCATTTCCATCCGCATTTGGGTTACCATCCCGCTGTAGTCGATCGCTTCGGCCTGTTCCTGGCGTTTATGCTCAAAGGAGTGTCACGCAAAAGGCTTTTTTAATATGTCCAAAGATATTGCTTTTTCTCACAATTTTGAAATTGTGTACGACTCAAAGACTACCTAAAGCTGTGTTTGCCCAAATGAATGCATCCATGATTTCTCTTTGCTATGACCTTAACAGTGGGTCTGTAAAATGATGATCACTCACTCCATGAACTATTTTTCAGAGATAATGTATGACCTGGAAAAGCGAATCAATGAGGCTGTGTTTCCTGGACTTCAAGGAGGACCACACAACCATGCAATAGCTGGCGTCGGAGTTGGACTGAAACAGGTAGGGTTTCTATTCTATTAAATTCAATAGACTGATTACCTGAGTCGTAGTTATCGCTATTTAAATACAGGCTAGGACGCTTAAACTGTTTGAGCGACCTCTGTTTGGTATTAGTCTCGGTCTGATGAGCGATATCTGGGACTCAAGTAATAAGTCTATAAATTCAATAAAATTTCTTGTATCTCATTGCACACGAGCTTAAGTTGTGGCTGCCATTTTTACCAACATTCAGCTTGAAGCTACCGTAAATCCTCCAGTAAGCCCTCGGTGGCTTATTTGCAAAAACGATGTTTCGATAGGGCTTATTCGAGGGGAGGGCTTATTTTGAAGTTCAATAGTTCCGGTATGTTTTCGACAACATACACGCTTTTTTTTATAAGGAACCTACCTCAAGGCCTAGTTCTTAAAGTTCCTTATTTTTGGACCTTTTTTTAGGCAATCGTAGTTCAAAAAGTTCCTTAATAGTTCCTTAATTTTAACTGCACATACAGTGGTCATAACAATAATAGAGAGACACTTGCATGTGAGCAAAGCTCGGGACTACTCAAGGAAACATTTGATACATGCTTAACGTACAGTTTATGAGGATTTCGACTGCAAATGAATGGAACCGGCTTTCTAATTCTTGATTATTTGCAGTGATAAAAGCATTCAACATTGAAAAGTTCCTTAATGATTTTCTTTTTAGTAGTATAAGTTCTTTAAATTTTCGGGCCTTCTACACGTAAGTTCCTTATAAAGTGGTTCCTTATAAAAAAAAGCGTGTAACAGAGAAATAAAAGATAGCTAATCTGTAATCTAAGAATCAAAATGAGCTACTTGCCAACAGCCAGTGGCTGATCATTGGTTGAATCGATAGTAAAACCTGTCAGCACGAGCTTGTTCAGTTTTTTAATTAGTTGAAAGACACATTATAGGCAAAAACAAAATTCACAAGGCCTTTGAGTAAGTCCCTCATAACGAGGAGTAATTAACCCTCCTCCTTTTGGCAATGCCTCTTCGATGCCAGCGATCTAACTGATAATCACCACACTGTCTTCGTAATAACTACCCGTAACTGATGTTCGATTCTGTATAATTTTACCTAAACCAAAAAAAATTTACTTGGCTCGTTAGTTAGCTTACATTTCTGCTCTGAGCTAGTTTAATTTGTGTGTTGATAGTCGACTGCAAAGAGGTCATGATTTTTCTTATTATTTTATTGTTGTTTTTGTTTGTTATTAGGCAATGACACCTGAGTTTAAAGCTTATCAAGAACAAGTTTTGAAAAATGCCAAGTTTGTTGCTGACGAATTGATGGCAAGAGGATTCAAAGTCGTTGCTGGTGAGCTAATACCCTTTGTAATAATTCATGCCAGGAAACTTCATGATGTAACATTAAATTATCTATTCCGTATCCAAAAGTTTTATCTGTCCGAGGGCTTTGATTCTAGGTGACGTGGCGTCGAGGTTAATCCAGTTATCTTGTGATGTCAAGAGCTTAGTGAGGTCAAGGTTTGAACCCTAGCCAAGGTAGTTTCACAGCAAGGGTCGAGGCGTCGAGGTCTTGTTAGTTCCTTTGATTCTGAGGCCCAAGTGATTGGGGCTAAATACATCACTTCATATTTCACCTTCCCGTTTACTTTCACATCCCTCAACAGAATATGTCCCAAACTTTCTTATTGGCAGCATTGATTGTCTCCACTTACAGACAAGGCTAGCGCTAACGATTTATTATTTTTTGATGTACTGTAGAATAAGGTACAACATTAAAACAAAACAATTATGTTAGAAATTGATAAATCTGCTAGCCAAATGCCAATAATGTGGATGTAGCTTGAACCTGTTCCCAATATCCAATAATATCCAGTGGCTAAATTAATCGAAGTTTGAAAGAGAACACCTCAGCTTTATATAGTTTTGTGTATTTTGCTATAGGCCGTTGATCTTAATGAAACTAAAGATCCCTCCTCTGGCATTGCTCTGTCCTGTATTTTTCTTTGACTTTCTGTGTATCTCAAACGTGACAAGCCATTAATGAGATCGATGTTTGAGTCCCAGCCAAGGTAGTGTCACAGCAAGAGTCGAGGCCTCTTTTGTTCATCTTATTCTGAGATCTTAGCGACTGGCGCTAGAAACATCATTTTGCTTTATATAACCTGTAAACTAGTTGATCGTGTGGCCATTGATATATTTGAGACTACAGTATCCTCCTCATGCATTTTCCTATGTTTTCTTTGAATTTCTGTATGTTTGAACGATGCTCTTTCGTCGTGGTTAAATCAATCTAGCTCTTGTTGTCAAAAGCTTATTGATGTCTGGTTTTGAACCTTCGCCCAGCCACAATAGCGTCAAACCTAGGGGCTAGTGTCATTGGTTCATCTACTTCTGAGATCCTAACGACTGGCGCAAAACACCCCGTTTTGCATTCACCTGTAAATTAGTCAAAGATCCGATTTTCTTGAGAGTTAACTTTACTGGTATATCATGCTCTTAGCTATGTTTTCTTGCATTCTCTTTTCAGATGGAACGGATAATCATCTAGTCCTTGTAGATCTGAGACCAAAGGTACCATTTTGTATTTTCTGCTATTACTGTAACGTTTTTTTTATCTCGTTGTGGATATTTCCACCATCTTTTGTCTGAAAAAAGTTGGAAGAGCGCAGAAAGGTACAACATCGACTCTGACAAAATTTACTGCATAATTTGAAGATGAAGAAATGCAAATATATATTGACTTTAAAGTTTGGAAAACAACACAGACGATCATCTAAGAGTAACTCCCTGAAGCTGAAAAAGGTAGTGCTAGTTTCTTTATGTATTCTTTTTGTACTCTTAGGTGCCTAACTACCATCCTCCGCTTATTTTTTTTCGAATTTTCGAACCCCCCAATCGTATTTCTACCATCCCCCGCTTTTAAAGATTGTCATTAATATTGGTGTCGATTTTTTTACTTATTTGACTAACTTTTTTGACATGAAATTTCACTTATACACTCTGTTTGTTAGAACTATGGATTGCCTAAGCTTATGATTACTACATGATTACTACTTCTTTTCAGCAGTTTGCGGATAAAAGAGTGTCAACAAATTCCGACCCCACTTTTATTTTGACCCCCCGCTTTTATTAGATCCTGAATGCTGTTCCAACCCGTCCGCTTATTGCAACCCGCCAGCTATTAGGTACCTAAGAGTATGTGACTCGCAATATCCTCCTAATGCTCGGAGATTATCGAAATTTCGCTCTTGCGAGAGAAACATATTGATCCGAAAAAATTCACTGATTCAAATTTTATCCTTTTTTAAGCTTTTTTGTTGTATATGCTACTAACCATCTAACAATACTAGATGCACAGTACATCGTATACCTTCCCCTTTTGTGCGCATAAAGCCAGAAAAATTTTTAATTCTTAAGTTGTGCTAATATTCTTTAAAAACATGATTGATTTGATTCTTTGATTTGATTTTAATTTTGAGTAACCAGAGATCTAGAATATAATTAATCAAATTAAACTTATAAGTTAATATGGATGATATAAATCTTCTATCCAACTCCCAGTATTGATAAGATTATTGATCTCTTGAGAGGCGTTTCAGGAGGAGTTGAGAGTGAGAAAAATAAACCCCCAAGAAATAATTTAAAATATTAAAGATTTCTTAACTTTACCCCTGGACCATTGCTAAGAGTAGCGGTAAATTTACCCCCCGCGAGGTTTTTCCTGGGAGTAAATCCAAGTAATCGTAGATATGCTTGAATAATGTTCTGTTTTGATTCTAGAATATTGACGGGGCTCGTGTCGAGCGAGTGCTGGAACTGGCATTAATAACACTGAACAAAAACACTTGTCCTGGTGACAAAAGTGCTTTGAAACCTGGCGGTCTTCGGATCGGTTAGTGTTTAGCTACAAAGGAATTATTGGTCGTCTTGAATTCAGGCTAGCAAACCTATTTGCACTGTTGAGGTGGATTGGCCCGGAGAGGCCTTTACCAGCGTGCCATTATGATGCTTTAGAAATGGTATGCCACTTCCCCCTCCCCTTCCTAGTGCCGCAATTCAAAATTCCAACTAATGGGGCAACGTGGCCTGAAATTTCTGACAATGGCTGTAAAATGTTATATTTTGCCCTACCTAGCTGAAAAGGAAAATATAAAGTTCTTCTCATCAATCCTTGTTTGCACCATATCATGATTAACAACCCTCTTTTGTTAGGATATCCACCGCAATAGGGCATATAGATTCGCCAGTTCGCAGGAACGATTGTTTCGTTCAACTGTTTCTTCGGTTATATAGAGGGCCAACTTCCCCTGCCACTGTAGCTATCGTTCTAGTCATTCAATTTAAAATGACCTAAGCTCCCATAAACATAAAAATATAAAAATGATTTCCTAGTCTCGAAAGGCCTATAAATTTTGTTAAAAGAAACAGCGAAAGTCATAATACTTCAACGTAGAAAATTGTGATTGATTCTCCATAAAATCGTATATTTCATTCTTAATTCATCAATGCATGTTACTTTAGAAAGGAACCCAGATATACAATTCTTTGACAAACGCAAAAGGCTTCTAGTTGGATCAAGGGTAGACATCTAAGTGTCGATCCTAAAGATGATAAATCTTTAAATCTCGTAATAATAATAATAAATAATAATAATAATAAAGTTCCTTTGCCAGCTTTCCCTGTATTTAAAAATTGGGCCCCAGAAACCTAATTTTTCCCTTTTTGTTCGGAGTTTAGTGTGTCCGGGGTACGGTATACCTTGTATAGCACGCCGCACTGATTTAAATGCGTATTTAGTAGGCATATGTTCCTTATTTTGTTTTGAACTACTGCTTCTAACTCCAGAGCACCCTAGTTCTTTGTGGATTAGCATGCGTTGACGAAGTGATTCTGTAAATTTTCGCTCAATTTTTGATTTTTGAATGGCCTAGTTACGGTTGCAGGGGAAGGTGCGCCATTAATTTGAAACGTTGTTAATGTAAATAACATCTTAAAGGGATAGCCAATCGATCATGCGACTAAAAATGCCTAAAAATTGTGATAATGTTTGCAAAATAAAACTTGTGCACCTGAAACTCCACTAACCCGACGACTAACCGAAAGCAAGTCATACAAAATATGCAAATGTAGGGTTAGATGCTGATTATTGATTCATAGGGGATCAATGGCCGTCATTTAGCAAAGGTATTGGAATTAGCAACTGTTACATTGGATGAGTATTGCATTCTGGGTGATACTGATGAGGATAACCCAAGTGGATGCCGTATTGGTAATGTCAATGTCTCTAAGTGTATGAGTTTCGTGTCATTTGTTCGTGTATCTTCATGTACAGTGTAAAATCCGCATATATACAAGAATCTAGAATTTAAATCTAGCCAGGGACGGTTTTTGGACTGTATTTTCATTACTATATCACTGTACCCCGGACTGTACACTCTAAAGCAGTCAAGAAAGGGGGGAAGCGTGGAACTGTTAAATATCCGTCGCTAAACCTGTCTTGGGCCATCAAGCCCCGTTGGCAGTACTTGAATTGATTGCAAGTATAATAGGAATGTGTCGAATGTGTCGACCCCATAAAGGGCCCCTCTAGTCAAAGATTTTTATTGATGGAATAGAATGTAACTCGTATGCCAAACCTTTTGGATCAGCCGCATTGAACAAACTGACGCTCAAACCAGGGGCGGGCTGGCATCATTTTCCCAGGAATATTGCTTGGATTAAAGGGGTCCCTAAATACCGTAATGTGCTAAAGAGTTTCTTCCCATAATAATACCATATTCCCCAGACAAGTTTGCGAATTTTAGGTTTTCCATTTATCCATTTGGTAAGCTCACACCTTATCAATGGAAACAAGCAAGGAAGGAAGAGATTATTGAATCACAGATGAACGTTTGTGTTTTTATAGGGTTGACTTTGGGAGCTAAGAATGTCCCGTTAGTGTAGCATTTTGAGCTACCTTGGTTGGGATCAGGGCAAAGACCCGAAAGAAAATGGTTGTTTCATAATTTAAGGCTCTCATATAGATTAAAATTGTGAATAGCTTTCTCGAGTCATTGAGTCATTGGGTACACACGCATCGCTGGGGTTTCATTCTCCACGGTTCCGAGTTCCAGCGTTCCGGATTCCAATGTTCCAGTATTTCCGATATCTGAATAAGAAGTGCACAAAAACAGGAATGGGGAATTCTGGAATTTGGAATGTTAGAACTTTGGAATAATGGAACGGAGCCAAATATCGGAATGCTGTAATTAATTAGAGTGCTGGAATTTGGAATACTGGAATGGTATGATATTATCAAAAGAAGAAAGAATTTTTTATTAGACAGGTTTCTTTTATAGACTAGGTGCTTATAATATGTTTTCCAATCATACTAGGAACTCCAGCATTGACTTCTCGTCAATTCAAAGAGCAAGATTTTGGCAGAGTTGTTGATATGATTGAAACAGGAGTGAAAATTGCTTTGGCAGCTCAAAATAAGTCAGGTAAGATTAAGATATTATTCAACTCTGCATTTCCTGATAGAAATATTGCAGAATAAAATTAGTTGAACTTTCAAAACACAGAACTCAGATCCTTAAAGAAATCATTATACACACATTTTTTTCTATAAGGAAGTTCGGCTCAGGGTCAGTACTGAAAATTCCTTAACCCTCTCATGCCCAGCATCCCAGTACAAAACTTGCCCCCTGACATGAATTTCACCCTATTCTGAAAACTTTGATTTTTCGACTAATTTTTTATCTCTGGGACCTACTGGGACGCTGGGCATGAGAGGGTTAACTGATGGTGAAAATTGAGTACTCAATATTTCTTAGCAATTCCTTAACTTCTTACTTTGTGATTCTTAAAAACAACCAATGGTCAAGGAAATATAGGTCATAAAGGTTTCAGAAGACGAGTAGAAATGAATACTGATTGAAAACCATTGGTGATAAGCTCTGTTAATTCAAAACTTCATTTTTTTAATCGAAATGCTAAGTTAAAGAAAAAGTCAGATTCCTTAGTAGTCTCCGGTCCAGTACTAGAAATTCCTTAAGTTTTTGCCTATCCTAGTACTACCTTCCTTATAAAGCACTTCCTTATAAAAAAAAATGCGTGTACGCTACCCAACACTCACTTGAATGCCTAGAACTACCAGTATTTTGACAATTGCAGGTAAAAAAAGGGAAAAACTCAGTTTGTGAGCCATAGGGTTAATTCTATAATGTTGAACTTGGAGCCTGCCGAGATCTTAGAACAATCTTGGAGGAAATACACCTTTTCAACTAAGGGTTTCATTTTTGATGTTTCAAATCCTTTATAAATTTTCAAACTCTTTGTCACTATAAAATCAAAATTGTAAGAGTTTAAAGCGACATTAAGAGTTAATGGTGAGATTTGCCTGAACACTAAAATGCTGTGCTGAGTCAGGAATAGTGCAGGCAGGTTTTTGGATAGCATTTATTTGTTGGCAACATAGTTGCCAATAATGCTATAAAATAACATGTAACTAATATTTCCCCCAAGGAAACTCAATGAATGACTTCAAGAATGTGGTATTGTCAGACCCAGACATTTCAAGCCAGATCAAACAGCTCAGAGATGAAGTGAAAAGTTTTGCAACAAAATTTCCCATGCCTGGGTTTGATGAAAAATGAACAATTTTTTGTAAAAAGTGTGCAGTTAAGGGTAATGGAAAAATTATTTATAGGTAATGAACTAATTTAGATACATAAACACCAAAATGTTACTATTTATTAACCTATTCTCATACCTTCTTCTTCAGTTGTTTGTTCTCTTTTGTTAATTTTCTTAAAAAAATACTGAAAAAATTTGGTATATTAAACGTAATAAGGAAACAAAATATATGCATCTTTTTGTTAAATTTAAAACTGGTATTTTATTTTGGTTACTACTCTGCTCCTGTAATTAAGAGAATGAAACACAAATAAACACAAATAATTTTTCAAGGAAATGTTGATTTCAATGATAAATCACACATTTTAAACACAACAACCACAATGACTTAGAGAATCTAAATTTTTAGCCTGAAAATTACTCAAAAAGTTTTCATTTTATGATAAAAATTCTCTTTTTTCCAATTCTAACAAAGTTACAAATTTTCAAGCTCCTTTGGTTTCAAGCTTCTCTGATCTTGGACTTTCTTTAAGTCAGCATGATGAAAGAACTGAAAAATAGCAAAGAATATTTTAACATAAAGAATTTTAACAGCATTATTCTGTGACCAGAACTAAAAAAAGCAATGCACGAGATTTTCTGTGCAATGATGCTTAATGGCAGAGGTCTAAGCAAGAAAAATTCAAACATTTTGGAGTGGGGGTGGAGTGTCACTCACTCACTCACTCACTCACCAATGCTTGAACAATGGAAAACGTGTAACAATACAAAGCGACTCAAGGATGCCATTAGGGCCATTGTCTCGGCCACTGATGCGCAATTTGTGGTTAGTTCTTCACAATCGAGGCCTGCAAGCCTCTTTGTCAATTTAAGGTCATGTGACAATTATTCCTCTCGCACAAGGTTGATTGCATGACTCATGCTTGTTTACCTTATGGAACTGGCAAATTGCCACCTTGGTTTGGTAAATGACATTTCACGCATTCTCAACATTGAGCAAATAGTCTTGGCAAAGAGCAGCAATTTCAAAACAGTTTTCAAAACAAATCATTATTATCATCCTGACCATGAAAATCTTCATAATAATAATAACATTAATAATCATCACCATCACACCATCATCATCATCAATGTGGCAAGATCTAAAGAAATGGCACAACCACCAAAATCACCCCTAAAATCATCACCACGACCACCCTTTGTTTTTCTATTGAAATAATTCACTTTCCCTGACAAGATCATTGATTGGAGTAAAGTGTTAGAAGTAAGGTAAAACATGTTAACCACTGAAAAAACAACTGTTGTACACATTCATAGCAGTTATGACATTCACATGACCAATAATACAAAAAAGTACCATTTTATGCTACTGAGATCTTCAATCTTCTGATGTGTGAATCTTATCCAAACATTGAGGAGAAGGCAAAGGTGAAATGGTATTTTGAGCCAGTTACAGTACTAGGATCTCTGGAACTAACAGGACAACTGCTACCCTGGCTGTGTTGCTTCCATGGCTTGGTTATACAAAAGGATGTGCAGAAAACAATTGACCGTAACATGGAAATCTATACCCAGATGCAAATTGTGCAAAAAAGTGATGCTGAATTGGTATTGACCTGCTGTATTCCATGAGCTGCTTGATGCTAAAGAAAACACAATTCCAATTCAATGCAGCTTCAGTATAGATATAAGTTTATAATTAAATTTCTACATACCTTAATTTGCTCCCCAACTTTAATATTCAGCCATGGGTGTTGGTTATTCTTTCTGTCCCAGCTACAAAAAAGTGGGGAAAAGATAAGCAATTATGTAGGACACCAGAGTGGGGGGTGCCAGCTTTTTTGGTATGCCAGTACAGAGCACCTCGCCCAGTATGATACAAATGTAACACGGTAAATCCTGAAATAAGCCCCTGGGGGCTTATTTGCAAAAATGATTTTTTTGACGGAGGCTTATTTGAGGGGAGTGCTTATTTCAAATTTGCACAGTTCCAGTACGTTTTCAGGGAAAAAAAAGATAACTTATCTGTACAGTATAATCAAAATCAGCTGCTTGTCAACAACCAATGGCTAGTTTTTGGTTGAAATGTTATAAAAACAGTTAGGACTAGCTTGTTCAGTGTTGAAATTAGTTGAAATACACTCTTTTTTTTATAAGAACAGTTTTATAAGAACACGAGCCTGGATTTTGCCCAGATTTTTAGAACAAATTAAGAACAAGCTGAGGCTGGGCTTTTCAAAAGCCCTAAGAATATCGGCGAAATATGTAAGTAAGACAGTCAGACTGAACGTAAAAAGGAAGCAAACAGAGATACAGACAAGAATGCTGCATTTTCACACAAACCTAGTACCACCCCAGACATTTATTGAAAAATATAGATGTCTTAGTAACCAAGGACTTAAGAACAGATTAAGAACATTTCAGGCTCAAAAACGACAAAAATTTAAGAACAGCCAGCCTCGATTAAAATTTCCTGGCTCTTATAAAAAAAAGAGTGTATGCAAAATATAAACAAAAACAAATTCATAAATCCTTCAAATAATTCTCCATAGGGGATTTATTCAACGGGCTTATTTGCAAAAATGCATTTTTAGGTAGGTGCTCATTTTGGGGAGGGGGTATATTTGAGGATTTACAGTAAGGTACCTGGTACACTTGAAAAATTGAAGCCATGACATGCACATGCATGAAAAAGTGGCACATGGGGACATTGCGATGAATACTGACCTGTATGTTGGCAAAAAGGCTGGTAGCTGTCACCCCCCCACACACCAGAATAAATACACGCTTTTTTTATAAGGAACCACTTTATAAGGAACCTACATGTAGAAGGCCCGAAAATTTAAAGAACTTATACTACTAGAGAGAAAATGACTAAAGAACTTTTTATTGTTGAATAGTTTTATCACTGCAAATAATCAAGAATTAGAAAGCCGGTTCCATTCATTTGCAGTCGAAAATCACATTAATTGTACGTTAAGCATGTATCCAATGTTTCCTTGAGTATTCTCGAGCTCTGCTTACATGCAAGTGTCTCTCTTTTATTGTTGAGACCACTGTATGTGCAGTTAAAATTAAGGAACTATTAAGGAACTTTTGGAACTACAATTGCCTTAAAAGAGGTCCAAAAATAAGGAAATTTAAGAACTAGGCCTTGAGGTAGGTTCCTTATAAAAAAAAGCGTGTAAATATAAGATTTTTACATTGCAAACAACCAACCTGACATCAGGGTTCTTAAGAGCAAGCCTTGTAATGTAAAAGCCAGCTCCTACCACACCAAGACCAGTGACAGCAAAAAGGGGGATCAACTGTAAAAAAGTGAACAACAATTATTTTAACAACTACATTTTGCAAGGGGCATTTCAGTCTTCAAAAATGTGTACTTTCAAGATTCTTTCACAACAAAAGGATTGTTGAAGGTTTCCACAGTGGCGTAACACAATTTAGGTTCCCTTAGTTAAAGAACTAAAGGCACCCAACCAAAAGAGCCCCCCTGACAAGTTGTTTCGATTGATGTTTTCAAAAATGTTCCCACTAATCTGAGCCCACTTCCCATGTAGGGCTCACCTCGCTCTCGCTTTGCCATCCCTGCACGAGCGACCCTGACTACTGTAATGTCCTAAAGTGCCCCAAGCTGCAAGCATCTCCGTTTTATGCCATTATTGAACTGGGTTTCCATTCACCATTTACCATGTCCATCAGTCAACAGGCTGCTTGCTCGTCTATATATAAACTGAATGGATTTGCAATATTACCAAGTAGCTTTTCGGTTTTTATTTTACAAGCGACCTAAGGTCCGTTGCGTTTGCATGGAATAGTTTGGCACCGCTACCGCACGCCAATATTGTGTTGGTTTGGTGGTGTGCGCTATAAGCCAAGCGCTGGCCTAAAAAGCTAGACTAACAGAACAGGCTAATCATCTTAGAAAATGCTCGCTTTTACTGTCAGATTTCCAACTAAAAAGATAGTTAAATTCATCAATAACGTCGACAAACCTCTTTGTGTTTGTTGAGATACTGGAGCATGTTTGCTTGACCCTTCTGGCTTGACTTCTCGCTTTCTAAAGATAAGTCTTCTAGCTGCCAAAGGAAAGTCACGGGAAGAAATGGTGGGAGGGAAAAGGAAAATGGGAATGAGATGAGAAAAATTTACATAAATTTCATATAGAGGCTGTAATCGAATTTCGAAAAAGAGGCAAATTCAACATGTTTTATTTTTCCTTTTCTTGTGCTAACGTGCAGGGACTGAGTGTGACAAGCCTTTGGTTCTGAATACCATGAAGTGACTGGCTCCTGGATTGAGATAATGCTCCAAAGAAATATTTTGCTGAAGGTATGAAGTCTCCGTTTCAACAAAAATAATATTTGAAGTAGTAAGCATGTATTGAATCATGCATTTAGCATTAACATTGCAAAGAAAGCATTGACTTAAGTGGCTCCTGGCTGGAGAACTCGAGTTAGTTGTACTGATGAAGGCTATTGTTTTCCAAACAACAGGGGCATTGTTGTTAAAATCACGTTTTAAGGTTTTAAGTAACCCATGAAAGCACACAGGATATTTTTCACGCACAATTCAGACTTTTTGAGCATGGAAAATTTGAACATGAGATTCCAACCACATAGGTAACAAAAATTAATGATCGCCCAGCCAGGGTGCATTCTGTGTTGCCGCCACACTGGAGAATACGCCAACCAAGTCGGACTTCACACCAAAAGAAACAATAAATCTATTGTTTTATAATTGAAATAATATTCTAGCCTCTAGGCTATTGTTTTTTTGAAAGATCCAAGCCAGTATGCCAATTAAATTTCAGACTCCACGCCGGAGATCTCCGGCGTAGGCTACATGTAATGCACACTGGTCGTCCGGGTTGGAAAACATGCAAGTTTCAGTTGATGCATCATTGCAAACAGATTGGAACAACAATAGACTAATTTACATAACAATAGGTCAAACAGAAGGAGAGGTAAAGCTTAAATGCACGTGGGAATTAGCAGGCTACTCACACCCTAAGCCAAATCAAGGGTTCTTGGACAAAACATAGACCTATTCTTAATTTACATCTGTTGGTTGCAGCTTGCATATTTTCCAACCTGCAGCCTCAGAGACAAAGAAGACGATCACACACGAGTCTGTTAGATAATGTGTTATTCTGCCTTGTGCTTAAAGGGTGAAGTTAAGAAATGGAACGCCCCTCCTGTTCTTCATAATGCCCACCCCCCAAAAATTGATTTATTTTGAAACTGAAATATTGTGTTTTCATTTTTCAAATTGAGAATTGATGGCTACCGTAGACCTTGTAGGCTTAAAACTAAAAAGACATGATTCCAAGAAGAGAAAAATTCCAACTGCGGAAAGAGAATATTGTCTGTTGTTCAGATGTTGTCCTTTTGTTGAATAATGGTATCTATAAACAGAGTGGTTCCACTGTAAACCAATTTCTGTGCTGCAATGTGGTCAAGGGAAAAATTTTTAGGTTTATGATAATGTCATCAAGTAAGAAAACATTTAGTAAATAAAGCAATTCGGTTTATTTTTAGTTAAATGGAGTGACTTGGCAATCACTGGCAATAAATCCATCAAAATCTTGCCTTCTGCAATGTTGTTCAAGCTCAAAAATCCTGATCCAATACCGTGGAAAGAAATCTCTATTTCCAAAGCAAGAAGTAACAGAGAAAAGCCAGTATGATATAGAGTCTGAATTTGGTAGTTCTAGACCAAGGAAAAAAGTTCCATTTTCTTCTCCACCACCTTCTGGTGGAATACCTGAAATACCTTATGATCAACCTATTGTAATAGATACAGTTGGTGAGTTATCTGAAATCCTATGAAGTTTATACAATTTTATGTGAACCATATACAAATTTTACATGAATATTGTACAAATTTTATTAAAATTTAATGACAACGTAAAAGCTTGTAACTATGCCCGAAAATGTCGTCATATGAGATGTTGCTTGCTATATCAAATGAGACAACCATCCATGTTCAAACAATAAGGCTCCTTGCATTTGAAATTTGTATAATGCTAAATGATTTGAACCCATCGTTCATGAAAGAGTATTTCCTACAAAAGCATATAGACCATGATCTTCGGATAACAAAACCATTACAAATTCCGAAGGTTAAAACGACTAATTACGGCATTAAATCTTTGAGTTTTCAAGGGCCCAAAATCTGGAACTCACTTCCAGCTTAAATCAAGTCAGCCCGAAATAACAAAGAGTTCAAAAGCTTAATAAAAACATGGTTCTTAAATAAAAAATGTGCGTTTTCCTTCTGTAATAAATGATTCTTTGATGCAATCTGTGGAGTTGCTTCATGTTAGTTTGAATTAGTGTTTATCACTATTGTGTTATACAAACGTTAAACAATGTACAATTACAATTACAATTCTGCTGTTGATCGCAATTTTGAAGTTTTGTACTACTATAAACAATGCAATAAGTGTGGTTTGTCTCAATTCACCCTTAATTCACTTTATCCTTTACTCTCCTTCATTCGTTTTACAAATATATATAACCATTTACTCTTCTATTTTCAGGGAACTTCATAAGTGAGTATATCCCATTGGCAAAGAAAGATCTTATATTTACTCCAAAAGTAAGCTAAATTCTACTTAAATCACATATCCTTATTATTACAATAGGTTGACAGAATATATTAATTGATGCATTAAATCATCAATTTCTGCAGTGTTTCAGTTATTGAAACATTAATGTATGCTTTTTCAGAAACTTTAATTGGACAGTATCAGTAGAAGCATTGAAAAGTTACAAAACTTTGGCAACTTCAATTTGGCATGAATCTTCTGGTTTTTGATGATCTGTGTTAAATATTTGTTACCTTAATTCAATTGGGATTATTTCATCAGTTATTTTAGTGTAATGGTTTAATAGGGTAGAGTTCCCATTCCTTTTATTTAAAAGAATATAAGACTTTGTTTACACGGAACAAAATGTGACAGCAGTAAACTTTTGCTAGCGTTCACACGATACGGGCATGATACCATTTTCAAATTGTGTGGACTAGAGTTCCGTGTTCAAAATGTGCTGTTTTCAAATTGCACCGGCATTGTGTGAACGTAGACTAAGAATTATTCAAAAGTAGTTTGTGATTTGTAGAAAACTTTAAATTTGCGAGCAATAGCAGGAAATTTTTGGTGCTGAAAAACGTTATAGCAATTCTGCTTAATTCTCTGATTAACATTTTGATCAGCATCTGGGTATAAATTTTTTCAGTCTGCTGATGTTTATTCTGTGAGCAGTGTCAGACAAAAAAGTCTGTCTAGTGATGCAGAGTCAGGAAAAAGTTACGGTCGCACGGTCATTGACCGGAGGAAGGTCGATTAGAACAAAGGAAAATCGTTTGCCACACCCGGAACACGCCCATTTTCCATTGTTAACTGAGGAAGGTTTTCAGCTACGGGTATGTTTGTCTGGAGGAAGGTTGAGCACTTTTCTGGATTCTGTGATGTTTCCGCTATTGCTCACAATTTTGAAAGTACTTAATATCTTTTCGACTTTTACCATTCTCAATTTAAAAGTATTGAGTGATCTCCATTACTTTGGAGTTTCATGACTTTTTTCAACTTTCTAATTTTGATTTTGATTTTCAGGGTATCAAGCAAAGATGGGAGGCCTTCAAAATGTTTCTTATTTCAACATACAGGTATTACTATTATAATTGGCTATTTATTTTGGAGTTTGAGAGTTTTGCTTTCCTCTCTCTTACCAAGAGCTGGTTTGATGCTGGGTGACAGGCCAACTCGCCACTGTCAAGTCGCCGCACATCTGGTGTACTCTGCTCTTCAAAAGACCACTTGCCGCATCTAACTGAACAAGTCGACTCTGTCAGTGAGGTAAACGGGGGTTTGGAGACAGCGCCCCAAATATTTGTATTTGTGAGTAAATCGCTGAAAAAAGCTTTCTAGAAAGCTTTTCAAGATTTTTGGTAAGAAAAGCTTACCAATTTTTTAAAAATTTGAATTTCGGTCTGAGGCGAGTTGGCTAGAACACAGTTGCGACTTGACCTGAAATGTATGGTGACTTGGTCGTGTTGCGAGGTCGAGGTGGCATTATGGCGAGTTGTCCAGAAACCTCATGCTGCCTTACTGCCTCTATTATTATGAAGTATCCATCGAGATCTTTTTGATGAAGAAAACAACCAACTCAAACCCGCTAGAAAACCAACTAAGCTTAAACTTGAATCTGCGAAGAGCTTTGGAAAAAGCAATACAGCAAAAATTGGTTCTGAATGATTGGCATTGGTAGCGCAAGGTCATGCTTTCATTTTGGAGTTTTAGAATCTGTCCATATCAACCATAATACAGCCAGTTCAATGTTGACAGAAAATAGCTCGTTTCTCAGTTTGACTCTTCAGCTAAATTTCTGTTAGTATTCAAAACACAATACGAATCCAGCGTCCCCCCAGCGTCACATCTCTGATTGGCGCATTTCGATCCGCATGTGCGTATTCTTCTGTTTTCTGTCAATATTTTCAGTCGTTTTCAGCTTTTTAACCAAAAAGCTTTTTTTATTTTGCTTAGGGTGAAAGGATGTTTAAGCGCCAGTAGCAGGTTCTCTGAAGTAGTCGAACTGTCCTTGGCTCAGCTGTGACGCTACCGTAGCTCGAGTTTGAACCCCAACATTGCTGAGCTGGCTGGATTATATCACTAAGCCACTGCACCTGCGAATGACTGACATGTGACATGCGGTGTGTCTGACAGAAATTTAGCGCAATGTACCTGATTCGCTGCCCACAGTTCATCTTTAAATATGTACTCTAGATCCCCGAACATCCATGCTTCCATCTATTATTTAATAACCAAGCATAACCCTGTTAATATAAGCGCTTTGCTTTTTCATTCCTGATAGGTTTTCATTTAATATAAATTTAATTGTGGCTTTGCATGTTTTCTTAAAAACTAACTAATATCATCATCGGGCAATAATTGTTAGATTTTCGTTGAATTTCCCTTTGATTTATAGCATGGTCTTTATTAGAAAGTATACACCATCATTCAAAGTCAAGGCATTCGCTGAGGATGCTCAAAAAACGTTTATTGCTGTCAATATGGCTTTACAAGAGTAAGTTGGAGAAAATTACAATAATTTTTACGTAATGTTTTGTGTCAATATGCAATAGAGATCAATTAAAACTGATATTTCACATTTGGGCATCCTGATGTTTGGGCCAAATTCAAATAGGGCCTTCTGGTTGGTAGACTTATTACATTCGTCGTAGTCTACGCTGCTCCACACCCCATCACTCGGCTCTAACTACTCTGAAGAAACAGCAACTATTTTGTTGTAGTTGTTAGTAGCTGTTTCCGAAAGAGTGGGAGGAATGTAATAAGTCAATCTACAGTAGTTGGAAAAACTCGAAATTTCTGGAAACTCTCTTCAATTCTGATCTTTTTTAATGTACTAAGAGATGGGGCATTCACCCCAGTCAAAAATGGGTATCCTTAGTTTTCAGTGATTAGGAAATATCCATCCGATCCGTCCGTCTGATCTCCCTACCAATCACGGGCAAAAATAATGGATTACAATATACTACAGAGCTACAACACCGTAGATCCTCGAATAAGCCCCAACCCCCTAATAAGCCCCCCCATGAATAAGCACCCACCTAAGAATCCAATTTTGCATATAAGCCCCCTTCCTTGAATACGCCCCCTAGGGGAATTATTTGAAGGCCTTGTGAATTTGTTTTTGCCTATGATGCATCTGTCAACTAATTAAAACACTGAAAACGCTCGTGCTGACAGGTTTTACTATCGATTCAACCAAAAACCAGCCATTGGCTGTTGGCAAGCAGCTGATTTTGATTCTTAGAATACAGACGAGCTATCTTTTTTCTCCCTGCTATTCTGTCGAAAACATACTGGAACTATTGAACTTTAAACTAAGCCCTCGAATAAGCCCCAATAAAAAATTCGTTTTTGCAAATAAGCCCCCGTGGGCATATTCGAGGATTTACGGTATTTAAAGCCCTGTTGACACTACGAAATTTCAATCCGGGTTGATGTTAACCTGGGTTAAATTTTTGTAGTGTAAGCGTAAATAACCCGGGTTGAACCCAGGTTAAAGTAACCCACCATCAGATGTGGGTTACTTCAACCCGGGTTCAACCCGGGTTAGTCGCGTTTAAACTACAAGATTTTAACCCGGGTTCGACCCGGGTTGAAGTTAACTCGGGTTTGATTTTTGTGGTGTAAACACAGGAGGCCCAATCGCATAAATATAATGAGTGAAAAAACTTAACTTGTGTTGTTTTTCTCCCTGAAACGTCCTATTTTCGATACAGATATTTGGTTGTTGCTGTTGTTCCTGGATTCCTATCACTATGGCCAGATCAAAGCAACCGCCGTTCGAAAAATCGTGATGCTGTGTTTCGAAAGATGTTCGAAAATTACGACATAGACCTCCTGGATTCCTTTACGTTTCTTTTGTTTTGTAACTGTAGAAAATAATAAACTGGGGAGCACTGACGTGATTTTCTTTGAAATTTCGAATGCGTTTTGGCCACAGTGATAGGACCGAGCCTCGGCAGATTTCAAACCGCCAGATAAACAAACATATTTTCGTGCCTGTTTTAAATGATTTAGTTGAGGAAAGTGAAAACAAGTGTACTCTGTAGACAGTTTAGGTGGTGGGGAACATTTTGATGTAAAGAAGTTGGCGTTTAACGCGAAATTCACCGAAATTCAGGCAAAACGAAACAATGTTGTATCAAGGCTATTCAGAAAAGCTTCACTCCTTGTTATTATTTATTATATACGTATAAAGCTATCACAATGTGGCGTTTTCTGAACAACAGCAACAACCAAATATCTGTATCGAAAATAGGACGTTTCAGGGAGAAAACAATAGACTTATTACCTGAGTCCCAGTTATCGCTCACCAGACCGAGACTACACCAAACCGAGATCGCTCAAACTGGGACTCATAATATTACGGACATTTTCTGGGACTGGCGGGAACAAAAAATTGTTCCCCGTTGAAACGAGGCTGGTTCGTTGCATCCTCACAACAAAATATACGAGCCCTATTCGGCAGCCGATATAGTACTAAATCTCGCAAAAGTTTGGAACAAATATCGAAAAAGCTGGATTGGTAAGAGCTTTCTGCAAAGCAAATAGTAAGTTGAGTTTTAACACGAAGAAATATTGTTTTTCACGGCGTTTTAGACCTGGTAAATTTAGGCCATTACAACCACTTACCGTTGACATCATTGTCACCATGGTAATTTCAGAACGAGGCAGAAAAAGCAAGTCCAGAAAGATAACCGTTCGATTATGAGTCGTAGTTTGAGCGTCTAGGCCATTCATTTCAATAGCGATAACTACGACTCAGGTAATAAGTCTAGAGAAAACAACACAAGTTAGGTTTTTTCACTCATGATATTTATGCGATTGGGCCTCCTGTGGTGTAAACAGGGCTTTATCAACAAAAATTTTTCAGTTTTGAAGTTCAAACATCTTTTAATTAACGTAGAACTTTTAAAAGACTACTAGGAAGTAAAAACACTATTCAACGCCGAACTATAACCACTGTCTGACCAGTCAACTCAAACAACTGTGTGTGTGAACCTGGAAACAATATTAAACTTTGTTATATTTTGTTCTAGGAACGACAAAGATAGATTGAATGACTTGGTGGTTAGAAGCGTATATGCTGTAAGTTTTAAGATATATTGGTCATGAATGGAGAACACTAGGATAGATTTTTCTACAAGTGGCATATCACAATAGTAGGGACTCGAAGCTTATACACTTAGGGTACAAAAGTATTGCAACGCTTGACCTAAAATGGCGGCCAAGAGTAGCCGTAGGCCCAAGAACACAAAATTTACATAATAAAGCCATGGCGGCTCAGGGGCTTCGCCCAACTTGATTTAGGCGGGAAAATGTTCACAATTTCATTGACTTTCAATTAAAATAAAAAGTAAATGATTTATTTGTTGCTTCTTGTGGAAAATAATGAAAAACTTTGAAGCAGTGCCTTCCAAATTTTCTGGAAAATATTTCAAGGGTTGTCTTGAAAAACAGCGATGTATGAACCACTTATTGGACTTTTGCTACAAATTCTCGTGGTTTTTCGAGACAAAATAGTTTAAACTTGTAATTACCATTTAAATTTTCGCTCCAAGTGTGCACTTAGAGAAGAATAGGTGAGTAACTTTTGAAGTTGTTGTTTTGATGCGAAAATAAATTTTGCACTTGACGGAGTCTACAGAATTTTTTATGGACAATTTCATTCACATATTTCAAAACTCTGGTTATCCTAAAATATTGCAAATTGATTTTGAAGCAAATTCTCGGGTTTATAGAGAAGAATTTGCAAATTTACAAAAAGTACCCTCTTTTGGGCCTAAACAAAAATCACTCACCTGAAATTGTTGTCAACAAAATACTCTCTGTTTTCTTTGGGAAAACTACTTTTATCAGTAAAAATTATAACGTGTAACAAAAGTTACAGCTATTTTGCTTTGAAAAACGAAAAAACTTTGAGTCAAAGGTCAAAAAGTACTTATGTTTATTGCTTTTTATCAAGACAACTCTTAAAATATTTCGCTCAAAATCTGGAAGACACTGTTTCAAAGTTTTTCATTATTTTCCACAAGAAGCAACAAATAAATCATTTACTTTTTATTTTAATTGAAAGTCAATGAAATTGTGAACATTTTCCCGCCTAAATCATGTTGGGCGAAGCCCCTGAGCCGCCATGGCTTTATTATGTAAATTTTGTGTTTTTGGGCCTACGGCTACTCTTGGCCACCATTTTAGGTCAAGCGTTGCAATACTTTTGTACCCGAAGTGTATATTTGCCATGAATGGCGAACACTAGGATAGATTTTTTCTACAAGTGGAACACCGTAATAGACAGGTTTCGAACCTGGACTATCGTGACAAAGCATACAAATATTTATATTGCTGAAGAACGCTCAACATAGCTGAAACACAGAAATTAAACGGTATGAGGGCATTGGGCTGTATGACTTGGAGAATTACTCGGCGAGTTCATTAAGTTGTATAGTTCATTGGAATCGTCGTTGGCTCTCTTGTTATGTAGTCTAGGTTCGAATCCCATCTATTGTGGTATGGCTCTTGTGGAAAATCTGTAACTTTTAAGATATTTGTCATTTTGAAGCTACGTTTGGTGTTATAGATTGCTATTAATCCTTATTATATTAAGGGAGATTCGACCAGAGTGAAGTTAAACGGATAAGCTCGAGAGAGCTTGAAAACTGTATGCTCTTGTGTCCCCGCTGAAACTGAACTGAAGTTGAGCTGAAGTGAGCTGAAATATGCAGGAAGAGATCCGGTGGTAAATAGGCCTGCCTTTCGAATAAGAAATCCTTTTTCAAACAATTTAGCTTCAAAATCATGTTAGAAGTTGTAAAATTGCTGTCGCGATAGCAAAGTTCGAATATATTTACTGTGAGGCGTTGGTTACTTGCTGACCGTGTAAGAAAGACACACAGCCTAGGCATTATTCGAAGGTGCGATGGCGTCGCTGTCTTATCAAGCTAGTTTGTTGTGTCATGAACTCAGTGAGGTCGGGATTCGAGCCTCAGCCACGGTAGCATCACAGCTGTCGAGGTCTCGTTTGTTCAGCTACTTCTGAGATCCGAGTGACTAATCTTAAAACGCCATTTCACCATGATTTTCACTGTTTTTGCTTACTGCAGCAAATTTTATCTGAGAATTAGATATGATTGAACGTTTACTGAATTATTTCACATCTGTCCTACTTTAGGGCCTGAAACAACAGTTCCTTGATTCAAACAACCGAATATATTGGCGTTTCATAAAAACCGTTACTGCTCCGCGTGTTGTGCACGCCAGAGTTGCACCAGTTCAAGAAAAAACCAATCTCTTTGCTCAAGTCACTGTGAAAATGCACACGGAACAGGTAGGCCTGTCGTATTGTTATTTGATGCTTACTCTCTGGAGTACCGAATAATTGAGGGGTTGGTAAAGCGTTTGAAAATTTGATAGACAAGGGGGTTGAAATAAAAGGGGGTTGGAAAATACATTTCGATATCTTACGATTCAAATGCTCAAAAGCTATCGTACGAGAGCAAACAAAAGCTCACATTGCGATAAAGCAATATAGATTACAATATGCTCAACCGCAGGGCAGCAAAACGAAAATTTAAGAAAATATGAATTTTTCTACTTCGGCAAATTATGCTCCAACTAATAAAAGGGGGGCGGGATTAAGAGCGGGGAGGGGTTGGAAAATTTTGAAAAATTAGCAACCGGGGATCCTAGCGGCTAGCACTAAGTACACCATTTCACCTCCGCCATTCGCCTTCTTCCTCGACATCACTTTAGTCTCTGACTCGTTTCAGCTAGTTCACCGGCATTCTTCCCCGTTCCTAGTTTTTCCTTTTCGTCTTCGTTGCCGTTTTTCGTAATTCCTCTGAGTACTTCTTGGACTTTTTACAAGAGTCCCAGTTATTGCTGCCACAACCTTTAGTCTGGGTCGTTGTAGAGGCAGCTCAAGCTCATTTTTTTGTCGGTCTAAATTGAATAAGTGGAAACTGAGACTCTTAGGGCGTGTTCTTCTAAATCAGTTCTTTTTTCAGTAGCCTTCTTTTTTCGGAATGTGTGTTTTCGAATTACGCACTTTTTTTACAAGAACCACTTTATAAGGACCCTACATGTAGAAGGCCCGAAAATTTAAAGAACTTATACTACTAAAGAGAAAATCATTAAGGAACTTTTCAATATTGAATGCTTTTATCATTGCAAATAATCAAGAATTAGAAAGCTGGTTCCATTCATTGTAGTCGAAAATTGTATCAAATGTTTCCTTGAGTAGTCTCGAGCTTTGCATTCATGCAAGTGTCTCTCTATTATTGTTATGACACTGAATGTGCAGTTAAAATTAAGGAACTATTAAGGAACTTTTTGAACTACAATTGCCTCAAAAGAGGTCCAAAAATAAGGAACTTTAAGAACTAGGCCTTGAGGTAGGTTCCTTATAAATAAAAGCGTGTATTACTTCAAAAAATTTTGCTTGACGCAAACAAAAAATGTTGGACAGCAATGTTTTTGGACGTGGCCAAACATATGTTGTAAATCAAATTTAAAATGTTTGACCAACACTGTTTGATCGTTTGGCCAGGACCTAAAAGAGGGATCGGTTTCTGAATAAGCAGGTCCTGGCCAAACGATCAAACATGGTTGGTCAAACATTTGAAATTTGCTTGTCAAACATGACCGTTTTGCCACGTCTAACATTTTTTTGCGTGCGTCACACGCCACAAATCTTGCTTAATTTTGCTTCTCAAGCAATGTTTGGCCGCCTTTCCAACATCTTGCAACATTTCACCACCTAGGAACATTTCTTAGCAACAAGGTCAAGGTGTTCGTGCTTGCGCATTAACGAATTCAAGTGTTGGACAGAAATGTTTTTGGACATGTCCAAACAGTCAAACATTTGTTGTAAAGCAATTTTGAAATTGTGGACCAACAATGTTTGATCGTTTGGCCAGGGCCTTTGTTTTGCAAATAAAATCTTTTACAAATTTCGTCTTCTATAAATCAGAAACAGTCTAGAGAAAATACATTTGAGAAATTCGTGAATTTCTTAGTATCCAGTACCAGATACCAGTATACTCTGAGCTGGAGCAGATTGCTAAGGACTAGGAAAATCTTTTGTTAGCTTTTATTTGCTACAGGGACGGTAAGTAATTGAAACGGGCACTCTTTTTTTTTGTAGAACAATTTTCACATTTTTATGTTAGGGTGCTTTTACCATATATACTGTACTTGCACTCGCGCGTGCAACAAATTGCATACTTCTCTCTTATTAGGATTAGTACGCATTTCGTAGCACACGAGCGAGTGCTTTTAAAATTTGGGGTGGGTCTGCTGAGACTTCAAACTTCTAACCGAAAATTTCCACATTTCTGCGATCAAATATTGTTGAATTTGTAACCAGGATTTCCAACTCGCACGTGGAGAGCAACAAGGCAATTACATTTGGCGAGATTTGTGCCTCACCTCGCGTGCGCTTTTAGGCTGACAGCTAGGCGCTTTCCAAAACGCCAACACACTTTTACATACTTTCGGGCAGAAAAACTGGGTACCCAGATTAAAGCAAGACTGTGCGAGTAAAAGTGAGATACGGGGCTCGGCAGTTATATCAATGCGTTTTCAGTCTCAAGTTTTTTTTTAAAATTGCCGTGATAGGTTTTACGGTCCTCTACGGGTAAGGCCCTGGGGCAAACTGCCCCATCCTTCTCTGCGCTACCGGCTGAGTAACTTGAAGGAAACAGCTTACGGGTTTTTTTGTGAAGCTTTTCTTGCAAGCTTTAAAACATTATTGACGAGTTGAAACTACTTTTCGTATGCTACATCGTTTCATGTTTCTTTTTCCGTAGTTTCTGACATCAGGCAAAAAAGAGAAAAAACAAAGCGCTGATTCTCCCAATTCATTATCAAATTTCAAAGATTTACACAACAATTTAAGAAAATCGAAAGGTATGTAAAATTCATTTACGACAATTCCAGTTTATTCTATCTATATTTCCCTTCCATCTAGCTACGTATTCCTCCTCAAAAATTCCTTTAGATTGCTCAAAAAACAGCAATCAATCGTGTATTGAAGATTAAGACCAGATTTGAAACGGGTGTAATCATAATTTATTACAGTATTAGTATAGAAGTTGTAATAGTTGTTTACAAAAATGTATTCAAATGTCCTATTTTAGCAATAAATACAGCTTTCCAGTCAATTTCTTCCATTCATCATCCTTCTTCTTCAGATGATTCTGAAAGCAACAAATAGAAAAACCGTTGAAAAATGTCTCAGAAAGGGAGCCCGCTAGCGTACCGAATAGTAGCAAGGGTCAGAACACACTCACAGATGTCGACTACAGTAGATGGATTGGCCAATGTACCATGTTATATATTCTGTAAGACAGATTTTTCCACAAGTGGCATGCCACAATAAGTGGGACTCGAACCTGGGCTGCATGACCAGAGCGCCAACGACGTTTCTCACGGAGCTATAGAGCATCGTTGGCGCTCTGGCTATGCAGCCCAGGTTTGAGTCCCATTTATTGTGGTATGCCACTTTTGGGAAAATCTATCCTAGTGTCCACCATTCAAGACAAATACATTTTGTCATACGATATGATAGCAATCTGTTTTAACCGTTTTCTATCCTTCCTTTCAATTGGTTTGGCGAAGATATGGCGAGTGTGGGGGAGGCTTTGCAGTTTGAAAGACAGAGCGTTTTAAGGTCATCGGACCGCTGCGGGAGGAGTGGAGGGAGAGCTATCAAACAAGACCTTCTGATAATTGACGCACCAGGGACACGAGAATATAATGCAGATATCTTGAATAAGAATCCAGTTGAATTGATAAATTGATCAACCGCACTGGACCCATTTTGCAAGGAGCCATATGCCACTTCTCGCAGTTCTAACATATCTTACCACGGAAAGTGCAATGCTAACGACAAATAAGTGAAAATCTGTAAATGTATGTCTCAACAGCCCTGCATTCGACTGATTTTTTAGTAAATCAGTAGAAGTCGAACAGGGCCCTAGATTTTCTTCTACCTCGTATTTTTACGAATTTGTCATTGGTAATACAAACTCGCCTTATTCTCGAGGAATCGACAAAACCAAATTTTGTCAGCAACTCTCATTCTCGGCAATTCTCAGCAACAAATTAATCTAGGCTATTGAATAATATATCTCCACAAACCTTTTGAGTCAGTTGCAAACATTTATTAGAGTCAATATGAGGGTTAGGACTTATTTGAACCTATCTAAAGGCAACTTAAATTCCTTTTTTCCGCAATAAGTGGGATTCAAACCGGCACTGCATGACCAGAGAGCCGACGCCATTTCCACTGAGCAATATAGAGCTTCAAGAAATCACCGAGGAACTCTCAAAGTCATAAAGCCGAAGGCTCTCCCCTAATTTTAATTTTCCTTTCAAAACACGGATGAAACTCGTCATTT
This sequence comes from Chrysaora quinquecirrha, assembly GCA_014526335.1. NCBI lineage: Eukaryota > Metazoa > Cnidaria > Scyphozoa > Semaeostomeae > Pelagiidae > Chrysaora > Chrysaora quinquecirrha. The sequence continues at coordinate 488,176 of JACTAT010000027.1, forward strand.
GCATCTCACAGAGGAATCCTTATTTCTCTCCCAACATAATGGCCCTTGCTAAACATGAAATAAAGAAAAGAAAGAAAACATTCTAAGTTACCTTCTTCGGCATTTTGCAGCCAATCAACCATTTTAGCCATTTGTTGCAAAAACACACTTTTTCCTTTGGCTGTATGGCCTTCCTTGTACCACTTGATTATTGTGTCTTCACTAAGAACGTCCACTACGAAGAAGAAGTTGAAACTATTGTATTGTATTGTATTGTGAAATTCTTTACTGTTAGTTTTTACAATAGTGTCATCACTAATTTAAACTAACATAGAGCAAACTTCAGAGATTGCATTAAGTTACGTATTCTATGAAACTATAAAGGTGGGCTATTTTAGGCGCTTTAAGATTTCTTCCTTGGCTGTTGTTTGAAGAAATATTTAGTAGAAGCCATTTGTCGTTTCTTTTAGGCAGTGCAGGCGCCGTTGGTTTATCCTAAATATCTAACTTTCTTGAAACGAATTGCACGCGAGTTCTGTTTTCATAGTTGCCAAATGTTCTAATTAGAACAATTAAAACCCCAAGCAACGTCGACTATTTCTTAATTTCATCTAGCAGTGCATTCATTATGGGGACAAGACTAGTAGACGGCGAAGTCGTATCAGATAACAACACAACATTTAGAAACAGCATCCTTCATCAGTGGTTGAAAATACAAATGTTAAAAACTTACTTTTGTAGAAAAGCAAAATGATTTTCTGGAAAACTTTCATGAAATTCATGTTGTCATAGCAATAATCTTGAATTTTCTGCATCAAATGAAGCTCGGCTTTTACAGTGTTTGTGAACTCGGCAAAGACTGATGCATAACTCTGAAATCACGAGGAATCAATTCATTAGAAGAAAAATCTCCGATAATCACTCGTCTTCAGAAAGCTCACAAATTCATGTCCTTTTCGTTTACACGCTTTTTTTATTTAAAGGACCATTTTATAAGGAACCTACATGTAGAAGGCCCGAAAATTTAAAGAAACTATACTACTTAAGAGAAAATCATTAAGAAACTTTTGAATTTTGAATACTTCTATCACTGCAAATAATCAAGAATTAGAAAGCCGGTTCCATTCATCACATAAATTGTACGTTGTGCATGTATCAAATGTTTCCTTGAGTAGTCTCGAGCTTTGCTTACATGCAATTGTCTCTCTATAATTGTTATGATATTAAGGAACTATTAAGGAACTTTTGGAACTACAATTGCCTCAAAAGAGGTCCAAAACTTAGGAACCTGAAGAACTAGGCCTCGAGGTAGGTTCCTTATAAAAAAGCATGTATTTGCACAAAAATTAGTTCTAAACCAGACCAGCAGACCCAAGTACCGCAAACTTAGTGCTTTTCACAACGGAACTGGGCTGCCGGGACGCTCCAACAACTCTGAAGCAACGAAAAACTGTTGTTGTCTAAAAACGTTACTGTTGTTCTTAAATGCTTGTTCTTAAAAGGTTGTTTTCGTAGTATAAAGGAAAATAATACCTTCAAAATAAATAAGAACAAAAGTGTTAGTCTATTAAATCAATCGTCAGAAATAGACATAAACAGTTATATCTGGAGTGGACTAGGAGCGTCACAAAATTCATCAAAACATGTTTTCACTTTTTATCGCAATTATAAATTTTTACGTCTCTTTTTCTTAGGCCTGTTGTTGCTTCTGCTAGGTTCAACAAATTTCCAAACCTTTAAGTTTAAACAGTTGCAAACATCCGCATTTGCAATTAAATGATATCCTTTTGATTTAAGGTAATCACAAGCTAATGACCCAAAGATAAAGGGTGAAACCCCAAATTTCCACCACACCAACTAGACAGCAGTATTTTATAAGCTAGCTTAAATATATTTATCAATTACTTAATTAAGTAGAGTATTAAAACTGTTTATCAGCACTGCATATCTCAAGAGTCCTAAAATCTGTTGGCTATTGAGTAAATCAACAGAAAGACACTGCACTCAAGATTTTGTTCTACCTCGTACTTTTACGAGTTTGTCACTGAAAATACAAACTCGCCTTATTCTCGAGGAAAAGCAACGGCTTTGCCACTTGACCTTGTTTTCTTGTCTTGCTAGGATAATTTCTGAACGATATGACTTTTTTAGTCTTGTATTTTATGCAAAGTAATGCCGACAAGGCATAACAAACGCCATAGACAGCTCTTTTGTACCCGCCAAGACTTCAGGGGGTAAAAAACCAAAACTTTGAAATGAGGATTGTCACACTCTGTTCCGATTTGTCATGAACCGAAACTAGTTTCTCTTACCCTTGATTCCGAGGCAAAGGGAATATCATTCGTTTCTTGAACTATAGCCCCATTCACATTACGAAAAATTTCGACACGGCACGGGTACAGTAAAAACTGATATACATACGAAAAAAGTCACGCAGCTTGGATAAAACTTGGATTGTAACGATTCAAACTTGCCCAGGTCCCCAAAAAGGTCACCATAGGCTTTTCGTTTACAACGGTCCATTCCTTTCTGAGTCAGTTATCAATATCGTATATTGCTATTGAAAAAGACCTTGCTGTATACTGACCTTCAAATGTTTAAGTGCTTGATCAGCAACTAATTCTTCCTTTTTATTCCATTCTACAGATGCCATAACAGTCTTCCAGATCTATTGAAAACAACGGGATGACAATACACATCAAAAAGTAAGCTCTGCTTTCGATATCTTTTATCAAAGATATGTATTTATCCTGAATGACAACTGGCATACCACAGTAGATAGGATTCGAACCTGGACTGCATGATCAGAGAGCTAACGACATTTCCACTGAGCTATAGAGCTCAATGGAATCGCCGAGTAACTCCTGGGGATAAAAGCCCAATTCTCTCCTCCCGTTTGACCTTTTTGTGTTTCGGCTATGTTGAGTCTTCTTTAGCACCATACATATTTGTACATACTTGTCATGAATGGTGAACACTAGGATAGATTTTTCCACAGGTGGCATACCCTATAGATGGGATTTGAACCTGGAATGCATGATCAGAGAGCCAAGAACGACGTTTCCACTGAGCTATAGAGCTCAATGAAATCGCTGAGTAACTCCCTGAGTCATACAGCCGAAGGCTCTCCTCCGTTTTGACTTTTTGTGTTTCGGCTATGTTAAGCCTTCTTCAACGCCATGCATATTTGTACATATTTTTCATGAATGTCATCTATTGTGGTATGCCACTTATGGAAAAATCAATTTTATCAAAGAAATGTATTTATAAGTGGTGGCTTGATACAAAAATTTGACCTGTTCTCTTTTCCAACTGCTGTATGCTACATAGACTTATTACTTGAGTCCCAGTTATCGCTCATCAGACCGAGACTAATACCAAACCGAGGTCGCTCACACTGGTAGTTTGAGCGTCCTAGAGCTAGAATTTATTTCAATAGCGATAACTACGACTCAGGTAATCAGCCAATATGCTACATAAAATCCGTTCTCTGTACATAGCTATAAATCCGTTCTCCTTCCTAACAGTTGTATGCTAATATAGACTTATGCAGGCAGGATCAAGAAGCATTTTGCTCCTCAATAGGATTTCAAAATTCCCATTGAAACATAAGGATTTTCAAGGGATTTATATGAAAACTTTAACAAAAGCAAATGATTTTTCTACCTGAAGACAAATTTCAAAGTCCATTAATCCATGCTTTTCTTTGTACTCTTTGCAGAGGGATGTTATCTAAATCGAAAAATTAATAATAAACTGTCTGTGCATGCAGGAATAAAATAGCCTCTCGCTCAGTTAAATCAACCTATAATGAGGATGCTTTTTGATAAAAAGAAAATCAATTACTTCTTTTGGCGACCCTTCCATGTCAATCATTTCCTTCAGCTTTTCTTTCAATTCTCTTCTCATAACAACATTGAACTGAGTTCTCTAGAATATAAAAAATCACAGCAAAATATAAAATCAGAATCAAAACGCGTAGAGATCTACAATTCACTATGTCCGTTTATTAGTTTATTGAAATGCAATGCAGACAGCTTAAGGAAGAGACACTCCTATATCCAAATCCACTTTGAAAAACGCATGCAAGACAAGTTGATAAATTACAGACAGATCTACTATAAATATCAATAGGCAACTTTCAAATGTCAATTATAAGCACATTTTGGAAATAGTTTGGAGGGGAAAAAGCACATTTCGTCTCCAGATAGTAAGGTTGTGGGTTCTAAGCTTGTAAGGACCTCTGTCAACTCAGCTATCCATCCTTCCTGGGTCAGTAAATGAGCACCCACGCAGGGTATTTGTTCTTGAATATCAATCTCAGGGCACAAGCTGCATGTCCAAGCCAGCTGTATAGCTGCCATAGAACCCCCCTGACCTGCATTAACAAATACTAAAGATTGTTTGCTTGCTTGCTGACTTTAGTTTTTGCCCTCTTTAATTAAATTGTGAACTAAACTGAGAGGTGAAATTTGCTCATTTACACACTTCGTCCACTGTGTTGAGAGGTGATTTTTCATTTATTAATCTTTAAGAAATTTTCCACAGCAGTAAGAGGTTTATTTGAAAGAGCAATTTTCACTTTTGAAAAATGAAAAGTGAAACCTGTTTGAAGTTTTGTACCTGGAAGTCAACAATCTGCATAAGACCAGCTTCTTTGAAATAATTTTCAAATGCTTCTTCTGATCTTTTGTTTGCTGGAAACAATTGCTAAGAATGCAAAAAAAATGACATTGCTAAGATTAAATATACAAAATTACAAGAAAAACGACCACTTTCAAATTAGGGTTATATTTTTTGACAACACAGTAGATCTTGCACACTTTTAAATAAGAAACATTAGGTCTTTGTAAGGAACTCAAGGCTGAAAATTCTGGAAAAATTTCGAAACTTCATAGAAGTATTGATCTTGGATGAAAACAAGAATAACTTTTTTTAAAATTGCGATGAACAGCGGAATCATTTTTGGGCATACTTAAAAGCTTTTTTCATCTGACACTCCTCAGAGTATGCACGTCAGAAACAGACGGAAACAATAGACTAAGGCGGAATTTATACCCAGATGCGTCCTTAGTCTATTGTTTCGTCTGTTTCTGACGTTCATACTCTGAGGAGTGTCAGACGAAAAAAGCTTTTAAGTATGGCCGAAAATGATTCCGCTTGTTCATCGCAACTTTGAAGTTTTGTACAACTCAAAGACTAATAACCTTTTTCAAGAACAAGACGGTGTGTACAACTAAATCACTGAATAACAACGTATTTCCCATCATAATTCCTGGCTCCATTTATATTTAAAGAAAGAAAATGAAGCAGTTTTAAATGAACTTGCTGTAAACATTTCTATTTAAACATATTTCACAGCAAGGAACATTATAAGGAACTGTCAGTCCCACTTTGTCAAAACATTATTGAACTCCAGCCTCAACTCAGGCAAAAGTCTCCTTATGAAAAATGTGCTATGTTAAATTTTGTGGTGTGCTGTAATTTGCAGGCCTTAGCATTACAATATAACAATATGATATGAGACATGATTTGAAACGGCAGTTTTAGGAAACTTTCAAGACTTGGCAACATAAAATGTCATGTACACACGTACTGTAAACACTCAAAACTAGATTCTTTTCTTTGACAATGCACAAGGCTTAAATTTCAGTCATTTCAGATTTTGCATGACATTGCAAAAAAAGCTGAAACTTGCAAACAGTTTACAATCTAGGCCACGATTGTATGTTTTTGCAATAATGTTTGGAGTATGAATGACCATTTGCAAACAGGTTGCTAACAATAATGATTCACATTCCAAGTTTTTCTTCCTCATTTTAATTACGAGATTATCATTATCAATATAAGCTCGCCAGTATTTATGAGGATTCGATAAAACCTAACAGTTTGAGAAAGAAGGAATTTCAAGTGTGGTAAGACACTGACTATCCAATCCCTTCCAGTGGGAAACAAACTGAGTGAACAGTCCTGTTTAGAAATTGGGACAATTTTGACAGACAGCAAGATTTAGAAAGCCTTCACTTCACATTAAGTAGTTTCAGTCTGGATTGAGATTAGAAGTTTAGTCTCTGTTTCACAGTGCTTTCTTATATATTTGAATAACTGGGTAATGGATATTGGGTAGTGTATTTAACAAAAATTGTATATATATAGAACTAGTTTTTCTCACAAGTAATTTGCCATCAATTTCAGCTTTCTTCAAAACACTGACAAGACTGTTGATATCCTTCTCCAAATCCACCAGCCATGTTGCAAAGAATTTTGTTGCAAATTCCAAGCCAATACCTTTGAAAATGATAGAGGACTTAAATTTTTTGCTTGCATTATGGTTTCCCTCATATAAGCTGACAATATTTCAAGACCTCTGGGGACCACTGTGGTTTTGGCCTCTTTGGGCCCACTTTTCTGCAACAGGACCAAATGAATGAAAATGCTGAGATGCTGGGGTTTTTTGGTTTATTTTGATTGAGGAGAGACACAGATCAACATTAGCAGCATTGTCATGTGTTCTTCATTGTGAGAATCTCCCATAAGCCAATCACTTCAGCATCTTGCATATTGACATAAGAATTACTCTCATGAAGCTCCCCAAAAAATGATATCCTTGTATTTGACATCAAACCACAACTAAATCTATTGTAAGAGTGATCATAATATTTTGAAGTTCTTCCTAATCTTCTGTGAATACACCTTTTCAACTAAGAGCCTCATTTTCAAAATTTACGAAATTTTGTTCGTACAAAAATGTTGACTCCAGATTCAGATTTAGGACTTACATCTCTAGTTCTTATGATGTTGATTTTATAGCGATTAAAATTTTGAAAATTTATAAAGGATTTGACCATGAAAAATTTGGAACTTACTTTCTTTCACCAGATGGTCATGAATGAGACGTCCAAGAACACCAGGTGTTATCATGTCTACAAAAATGAACAATATTAATGTCATTACAAGAAACAAAGATGGACTGTTAAAATCATTGAAATTTCAAATCATGGTTTGGTGTCAAATATTTGGGTTAAACCAAGATAAGATAACAATGGTAAGATAACGATCCTTTTTCAATTCATGTATCTATATGATGTGTCCATACAGCATCATTCCACTGATTCTCCTTCTTCAGTTAGGTGCCGGTGTGGACGAGTGGTCAAGGCATTTGGCTCATGATCATGAGCATGAGTTTCAAATCTCTTTGGGACCACTTTCCTACAGTCAACTCAACTGTCTATCCTTCTGAGGTCGGTAAATGAATACCCAAGGTACTCTTTCTAGAATGCCGATCTCGGGCATAAGCTGCAAGTCCACATCAGCGTTATAGCTGGCAGAACCCCCAAGCTTTAACAAATAAATATTGCTTGCCGGCTTGCTTGCTTGCTGGCTAAATTGATATGTGCCTATGTTGTTCACATTTGTGGTTTCCTGGTTAATTTTGGCATTTCCAAGAAGCATTTTTGGTGCCTGATTGAGCATTTATGATTAGTGCTGGATGTTTTATACTAAAAAGAAGTGTCAACACATGCATTGATAGTGAAATAATTAACAGCTTACTTGTGCTGAGAAAAACAGCAACTGCTTTTGCTAGACAACTTCTCTGATCCTCATTGAAGCCTTTCAAAAACAGCATAACCTACAAGAGATTAAATGTATTATTTGACCATTATTCTAATGTTGAAAGGAATTATATACTGTACTACAAAGAGAATTGCTATCAGTTAACAGGGGTAAAAGCCATCATGATTTTGTTTGCAGTGTAATCATATGAAAAGATGCCACATCAGCGTGTGATAATCAATAGAAAACCCCACAGAAATAAAATCTAACAAGACCAGGTTTTTATTTATTTAACTTGCACATTTTCATATACCAGATCTTAAACCACATCTCTTGTGTTCCTGCCATCTCTTAATATTCTGTCCTTTGTTCTATACTTTGGAAATTAAGCTCACTTGTCTGAAAATCCTGCAAGCATGTACTGTAAGTTTAAACAAAGAAACCAATGAAACACAAATGTGCCTGAAGTTTGAATAATTTTTGAACATTCAGCATAGTGTCATGTCATTTTCAACAAGAGGAGAGGGAAAATGCAAGTCAGAAGCCTTCAAAGAATATTGTTCCAATCATTAATCCGCTCCCTAAAAGCATGTTGAAACAGTAATCTCACCTTTCTGACAATCCAACCTCTCTAATAATAGCAAGTTAAAGTAGGAGGTTGAATCAATAAAGTCACAGCGGGAATACGGTATTTTATTTTATCATAAGCTGCATGCTGCACCCAAGACTTGTGTTATTTTTAACATAGTTATTTTTAAATATATTTCACTATAGACACAACTGTGTGATCAAACTTCTTAAGAAGTCCCATAAACTGGAGACCACTAGAATTCGAAAGGAGAGGCAAATGCTGTTGAAACAAAAATTGTCTTGCCCGTAACAAACCTTCTTCATTTCTTCATCCAGGGATTTTTCAAGATACTTGTACTGTCTGATAATCCTTGAGAACAGTTGCACTGTCTGCTTGATACTCTCAATTCCATCATCGCACTTGAAAATGCAAATTGATGCTGTTGCTTTGTTACCACTTCCATCACCTATGGTACCCCCAGGGGCAAGCATGCCCCCGGCTATAAGTATATCAAGCAATGGTTCTGCATAGGTTCTGTAGTTGAGTTTGCTGCCTGTGGCAACAAGGAATTTTGATGCCTGAAAAGAAAATAATTGTTGCTTAAGCTAAAGCCACTCAAACATGGTCAGACTTATAAATAAATGCAATTACTGAGCATGGCAAACTTCGCATCCAAAAATTTCTACTATTCTCTTTTGCAATCCATTTGAGCTATCCTAATGAACTGTGAGCAGCAACAATAAACTTGAAAGGAAGGTTAGTAAGTCATCATCCTCAATTATCTGAATTTTTGGCTTATCTGAATGACCCTCCGTAAAATTGAGTTCAACCTGTTCGGATAATCAAGGATGTACTGCACTTATAGAAAAAAAACACCATATACATATTGCACTTGAAACAGCCTGCTCTGCCATTTTACAAACATTAAATTTGACAAACTTATGTAAAAAAGGTATTGACTGTATGTAAAGAAAAATCTGAAGCATACCAAAATGCATCAAAATGACACAGGATGTAGGCTATATTTTATATATTGAATTTGAAATAGTCTGACAATAGAAGGATGGCTTCACAAAAAATTAACTCAAAAAATTCTGCGCTTTGGAACATTGAATGGTCCAAGTACTTCTGGGGGAGCAATTCAACAGAGGATTTTTTAAAATGATAAAGTACTACTCACTTGTTCAAGGTCTTCTGCTTCATTCAAGCCTGCAATTATCTGATCAGCGAATGTACCAGGGTCAAATTTCTCTTTTTCATCTGGCAAAAAGGGGATAAAAGCTAATTCTAACACACAAAATTATCAATTGGTTGTTTTTTCAGACAATTTTAAACAGGATAATGCTATCAATCAGAATTGGGTACAGGTGCAGTTAAGAAGACACCTTTGAAAATGCAACACAACAATGTGCTAGTCACAAAGTTGCGAGTAATTTGTGGCTATTCTTAGAGATCGTTTTCAAATATTATACAGTTTTTATGTAGAGCTTTACTTGCAACTATAATCATAAATGCAGGCCTCTCCGTGAGTATTTTAGAGGGTGCGTGGAAGAACACCCACCTCCATATATTTAGGTGCGCGTTTTTTAGGAACGGCAATTTTGACATTCTCTCGCATTATTTGCATTTTTATAAGTTGTTTTAACAAATCACTCAATTCATTTAAACAGTTTGCATTAATCAGTTTCAATATCACACAGAGAATAAGAAGAATTTCTATTTGATGATGAAAAATCGACGAGAATTATTCCTAAAAGCATCCTTCGAGTCGTATTTTTATTGTCGCTTCTCCATGCTTGAGATTCAACGTCAGCAACATGAAGACACCGAATTTTCTTCGTTTTTGCAATGGTTAACTGCACAAGATATTATACATAGAACTTGGTTATCACCATGTAAACAAGCAACGCAGATTATTAACATCATAAATCGATCAGAGGTTGGATTGTTTTTATTTAATGAAATGACAGCCACTTAATATCAATTAATATGTGATTAGCATAATATATGAGTCAAGATATTTTTTATTTAAAGATCACTAACAACTTTTGAGAAGCGTGATTTTAAGGAATCACAAGAAACGAGGTGCGTGGAATTACGCACGTCTAGGCGAGACGAGGAGCGTGTGGAGGCCCGTGCACGTCATCACGCACCTTAAACGGAGTGGACTGGAAATGATTTCAAAATGTCACAATAGATAAATAAATAAATAAATAAACAAATAGAGGCTAGGGAAAATATACCTCTTTTGCGGGTTTTAATCCGCTGCCCACTGAGCGTTGGTTTTTGTTGCTTTTGACTCATATAATTTCCTAGGAAAAATAAATTTAAGAAATGAGTTTGTAGTACAGTAGTTATTTGATTATCTGACCCCTCATTTATCTGGATTTTGATTATATGGTCCGTCAAAAATTGTCAACCAAAAATTAATTATTCAGCGAATATTCTATTTCTCTTTTCACAAACCGTGCAGACATCAATGATCACCAAATCAATCTAAAACCTCAAAAACTCAGTTACTGGGAATTTTTCTTTGAAAATTTTTGAAAAAAATACTCTTGTTCATTGGTAACTGTTTTTTTTCTGTGATTACTGTATATATTTTCAATTATCCGGAATTTGGGATTATTCGCACGCATTTTTAAATATTGTGTCCGAGGAGGCTGGATAATAGAATAACTACTGTCATTCATTATGATGGATATGGAAAGTTGAAGGTTAGATGGTATATTAAGTACCATTTGCTAGGATCTTAGTACAGTAGTAGGCTAATTCATCGAGAACTCAACCCTGGCTTATTGCTACTGTAGCTAGGGCATGAACCCCGACTTCGATGAGCTTTTGACACCACAAGCCAGTTGCTTTCTCTGTAGAATCTTGGAAGATAGTTTTTCTGGATAACTTGAATTTTCATAATGAAGCATATCCGAGCTTGTAAATGGTGTGGTTTCAAAATGGACCCCAATTTTGCTCGCTTTTCTCATAGCCCTAATTTTTAAACCATTCGGTGCAGTCCATTGGGAGACATTTAAAAAACGTATTATGCATTTGTATTGGAAAAAACTGATTCTTGGCCACATGAAGTTTGTGGGGCTTGTCTTACCAGCCCCAAAGCTAAGCAGTTTGACCACCTATTAGCACCTTTTTGGTTGCTTTTCCCAGTGGGATGAATGGTAGCCAGTCTGCCACTGCTTAGCAGTCTGGCACCTGTCCTGTCCAAAGTGAGCATTTGCTCAATACAGCAAGAGGGGACAGATGACTGAGAGGAAGACAAGGCACACCCTAATGAGAAAGGGAAGCAATTGTACTGTCCTTTTTTGACAGCAAGAAAGGGGATTTAGAATAGAAACAATTCAACCTCAAACGAATCAATGTCAAGCACAGATTTAAACCATTGTCAAATTAGCCAACGCCTACTGAAACGAAACAGCCCTTTGAAACAGGACAAACAGGCTGCACCAGGCTGCACCCAGTTTGCTTTCGTTTGAAAAGAAATGGAAAGTGAAGATTTTGGGCCTAAATCAACGGCAATCTCTGTTCGTCAAAACTATCCATCAGAAAAAGTAATAGAAACAATAATTACAAAATAGAGAATTGCATTGATGAAATTTACCTGTTTAGAATTGATGTAGGATTTAGAGCCGCCGAGATTCCCAGATGAGAAATTGCAGCAGGCTTTTCAAAATGTTCAGCCTAACAGAGAAAGAAACTGACATGCGCTGCAGCAAAAAAATGTCGCGAAACCAGACCCGCGGGTAGCTGCGGGGAATATGCGTGTGTGACGGAACTAAGTTGGAGTGGGAGGGAACTAAGCATGCGCACTGTGACATCGTTGCACTTCTTGGTGCATGATTTCTTTGGTCTACATTTGGTTTCTTCTTTTTTGGAATTCTACTGTATCTATGTGAAGAATGTCTGCCAACATTTACCATCCGTCCAGAGGAGGTGTTCGAGGTGGTAAGGACCAGTTCAACTGGGATGATGTCAAAAGTGATAAAGATAGAGAAAACTATCTCGGTAATTTTTTTGTTGGGGGGTTTAAATCGAGGTCAATCTGTGTGTGTGTGGGGCACCGGTATTACTCGGAAAAAGAACCCCTAGGCCTAGGCCTTAATAGATAGATCATTTCGGTATGACGTCACAGAGTTTTAAAATTTTTCGAAATCACATGATATCTAGTTTTCGATATGAAAATCTTATAAAGCAGCCAATACTTAGTCTAGGTACAAAGTTTCCCTGTCCTAGCGCTTGTGTTCTTAATTTTATGAGCATTCAACGTTCCCAATTTCATAAAGGCTTTGACCGCAATAAATGAACTAGGAAAAATTGATTTCCATTTGATTTCTTCTATCTCAGCGTGTGTATAATCAATTTTACAAGCGTTCAAAGTTCACGATTTTATAAGGGCTTTGACCGTCTGGGGCAAAAAGTTTCACCAAGTTCATTTTTTGCAGTCAAAGCCTTTATGAAATCGGGAATTTTGAATGCTCATACAATTAAGAACAAAAGCACCAGGACAGTGAAACTTTGTACCTAGACTAAGTTTTGGCTGCTTTATAAGATTTTCATACTATCAAAAACTCGATATCATGTTATTTCGAAAAATTTAGATGCTGGATGATGTCATGCCGAAATGATCTATTGTGTGGTATGAGTCGCCAAAGGTGCTTAGTCTGCTTCATTTCACCATGCAGCCGTACTCACAGTGCTTATTTGAAAATTGCGTTTCAGGTGGATTTCCACTTATCTATTTCTCGTTGGGAACAGGAACGGGCACAGGAAATGAAAGAAACCAGGAAAAATTGATTTCTATTTCAATTCTTCAGGAAAGTGCACAGGGCAAAAACAATTAGATAACTAGAAATTTTGACAATGGCATCCTCACATCAACCAAAATTTAAATTTACCATGCTTGACTTGTTTCTTCAACTTTCTCCCATCACAAAACGGACAGGAAAATGTTTGTGTGCGAAAATGTGATGAGCAAAGTTCAGATGCTCAAGTGATTATTTTCCCATTTCCGTTCCCATTCCCGTGGCCAAAATGACGCTTTCCAGACATTTCGCCCAACTTCCAATTCGCCCAACTTCCTTTTCACCCAGCCTGCTAAGATATTTTGCCCAACCCACCATAGTCGTTTCGCCCAACCTGAAATGACACAGGCAGCTTATTTGGTGTGGTTTGTCAATAATTTGATTGATAACATCGGGGCCCCCAAACCCCGATTTGACCCCTGGTGACTGTTTTAGTGAAAATAATAATAATAAATAGCAAGTATTTTAGTTGGGCAAAACGACCAAGAATGTTGGGCGAAAAGGAAGTTGGGCAAAATGGAGGTTGGGCGAATCGACCTGATACCTAAATGACAAGTGCAAATCCAGCTTTCAGCATAGCATCTTCAGCTATTTAAAAGTGGAAATGGTTGGAATCAACAAAAAACATCATTTATGATGAAATTCATAATGAAAGGGCACTTGACCTTGTTTTTCTGCCCTTTAGAAGGCAGAATTGGCTAGAAAAAGTGCAATTAACACTGGGAATTTTATCTTAGCACACCTATGTAGGATCTGATCTTATCGAAACCTGCCATGAAATTCTGTCAGGGTGTTTGGAAAGAATTTGTCAGATTCTGATTTGAATTTGCGCTTTGAACAACCACTAGTATTTCTAAGATATCTTGGAAGGCGGGCCATCATGACAACCTCTGATGAATTGTAGACCATTCCCAACGGACTAGCTAACATCCCAAAAATTATCAAAGGATTCTAAATGTCTGACATTTTATTATAATTTTGTGTGTTATTTCAGGGCATTCAGTGAAAGCACCAGTTGGAAAGTGGCAGGAAGGAAGGGACTTAGTGTGGTAAGGATTCAAACATTTTTCCTTAACAAAGTGACTAATTCTTTTATAAGGAATTGGTTTATAAGAAGCAACTGTTGATTACTTATGCCCAGAGGAAAGACTTGGAGATGTACAGTATTGTGATAAACAGTGAATACATTTTTTGGCATTCTTAAAAGCTTTTTTCGTCTGACACTCCTAAGAGTAGGTGAAGGTGAAGGTGAAATGGTGTTTTAGCACCAGTCGCTAGGATCTCAGTAGTAGGTTAACTAATCGAGACCTCGACCCTGGCCGTGATGCTACCATGGCTGGGCTCAAACCCAATGTCAAAATAGACCAAAACAATAAACTAAGGGGGAATTAATACCCAGATGCGACTCAAAATGCACCAATCAGAAAGAGAAGCTGAATTGGCATAAACACCAATCAGCTTTCAGTGGGAGTGTGTTTGTGACGTAGAGATGTGTTAGATGGAAGGGCTTTCATGTTTACAAATGTTTCAGTAACTGTTAACTGTTATTTGTTGGAATGTTGACATCCTGTACAACTCAAAGACAATGACAGTAATATGAAAGGTTAGAGTTGGACATTTTCTGCAAGTTAGTTCCTATGGGATTTAACTGACTAAAGTTCAAATGCAAAAGCAAAACAAACAACATGATCTCCTTTTAACTGAATTTTCTGCCTATCCGAACACTCAGAAAATATTTCAAGCATGCCCTGTTGGGATAACTGTAGGCAAGCTGTAATGACACCGTATTAGACATGATAGTCACCACTTATCATGACAAGCCTTTGATATTTAGTTGGGCAATGTTTCGGGAGAGATCCGTCTCCCATCATTGGGCAATGAGAAATGTGGTTTCTTTCCTATTTTTGCCAAGATCGGATCGAAAGGTGTGAAATTAACCGGACCTGTGAGGAAGCAAGGGAATTTTTGGTGCTCAATTCCTAAGATTTGTGGTGCCAAAATTGCGTTCAGTCCAACTTTTGATGTTATTCAACCAGATTTCTGGGATTGAGTAAGATACTTGATTGATGCAAGGAGTTGATAGAACTGAGTGAATGCTTTCTTTAACAAGTCTGTTTTTCCAGTTCTGTAACGAGTTTTCATTCTTTTTCTCATAAAGGTATACAAAAGACAAGAAAGATGGTACAGATGAGTCAGATGCCCGAAAAAATGTAATTTATTACTTTATGTTTTACAGTACATCCTCAATTAACTGAACCCCAATTAGCTGATTTTCAATTAACCAAATGGGTTTTGAAAATGTAAATTTCCATGCATACCCGAAAGAATTCCAGGTGTCGGAACAACTTTGGGCTTTAAGGCTACGTTTACACGGGAATGGACCTATTTTGGATGGGACCAAAATGGATCCGATCTTGTTTTTAAGGGGCATTTACACAGGGACGGATCCAAAGTGGCTTGCTTTTACACGGCATTGTTCTCAAAGCAGATTCACAATTCAGTTCATGCACAATAAATATATTTCTTGCCTTGTGTGCTTTTTGTATAGTTATCAAATCGTTTTGGCACCAGTAAAACATTGTCTATCCTATTGAAATTATCTCAAATCGAACATTTACTGGCCTCTTTTGTAAGCTGTTCCCATTTCAATCCAATCCAGAGTGTTTACATGAGCTCAGAACGGAAACATTCCCAAACTGTACAGATAGCATTCCCAGATGGGGGCACAGATCATGTCGTTCCCATGTAACTGGAAGGCCTCTCCGTACCAGTCTTGTCTTTGTACTAAAGGTAGTACAGATATGGGTCTGTAGTTATCGAAGTACCAGTCTTGGTACAAATCGCTTCAGGAACGTTATCATGTAAATGGGGTCTAAAATAGAGGTGTACCAGATCTCTGTTTATAAAATCCAGCCTGAATCGGATTTATCGGATTTTTTAGATCAAAATCTGGCCGGATAATCCGGCCCACCGGATCTCTCATATGAGAATGATTTTGATTTCTCATATGATGTCCCAGGATATCACAACTCGCCAAACAATTACTGTCAATGTCTGCATCCAGTCCAAATACCGTAAAAGCTCTATTAAACCCCACTCTCTAAAAAGCCCCCCTTTTCAAGAGAGAATTTGAAATACGCCCTTCCTCTCTATTAAGCCCCCCCATCTTGGCCATCCGACAGTTCAGTAGTAAACGTACGAAATTAAATGGTAACATGCTTGATATCCCAAATTTGTGTCTTATAACTACTAATAACTACTAAATAACTACGAATTTCATGCGATCTTAGGTTGAAACGTTTTCATAGTTCATTTTTTAACGTCTGTAACATTTGTCTTGACAAATAAAAAGCAAAATATTCTAAATAATTTATTAAGCCCCCTATCCAATAATCTCCCCTCTCTAATAAGTCCCCTCAAAAACTTCCAAAATGAAATAACACCCCCCAGGGGTTAAATAGATTTTTGCAGTAGTCAGCGTTATTCGTTATTCGCTATGAATTTTGCTATGAATTTTACAAATTTTTTTGAATTCATATTCGAAGCTTACACTAGCATTGCGAATTTAAGGGCTTTTGCCTGTCACTTGAAAAGTTTTCACTGAAATTTAAAAAATATGTGTCTTATTTTGAATCAAAAAGTATTTATATGATATTTTTTGCAGGAAATAAGAAGTGTCAAGGATATGGAAGCACAAGCAATGGCTGCTGCTCTGTGAGTAAAATCTGTTTTTGTGCTATATTTTCAATTTAGTATACTCTAAGTTAATAAAAGGGAGTACTGACGAACCAACGAAAGTCAAAAGGACAATAGAGTACCCAAGTGTGACGTCATCAGAAATCCATTTTTAGAATTCCGAAATTTGCTCTTCGTTTTTGTGAAAGAGCGTAAAAATAATGCACAGAAAATAATGCGTAAAACGTACAAAATCAGTCAAATTTATCAAACATTGGCTGAAATATCGCTATCGGAAGAAATACATTTCAATAGGAAATCACTTTTTGACTGATTTTGCATGTTTGCGCATTATTTTTTACGCTCTTTCACAAAATGAATAGCAAATTTCGAACGAAACTGAACAAATGGATTTATGTGACGTCACCACGTAGGTACTCTATACTCTTAGGTGCCTAATTGCCGGGGGGGTCCCAATTAGCGGGGGGGTTGGATTTTTTGTTGAAAATTAATTGCCGGGAGGGTCCCAATTAGCGTGGGGGTTGGATTTTTGTTGAAAATGACTCAAGACTCAGACTCAAGTTTTATCTCATTTTGTCTATGCTAGACTGGTATCTATTTATTTTGTGATTTTGAATACTCTGATATGAATTTTCAATACGCGTCACTTACGCGAAGTTGAAAAATTTAATAAGCGGGGGGGTCCTAATAAGAGCGGGGGGGTTGGAGAAATTTTCAAAAATTAATTAGCGGGGGGGATGGCAATTAGGTACCTAAGAGTACACATTTTCAACTAAGGACCTCGTTTTCAAAATATTTGATAATTCCGTCAAAGAAACGTTTCGACATCAGATTCGTATTCAGCACCTTCATTTCAGTGCTGAGGCAAATTTTTACGCTTCTAGTCCGTACGTTGTTGATTTATAGCGATTAAAAGGTTGAAAATTTGTAAGGGATTTTATTGTGAAAAATGACTGAGGGTGTAAAATTTCACCCCGAGCGATGTTTCACGGTCAATTTTCAAACTTCTTGTCACTATTAAATCAACATTTTTAGGACTAGTCAAGAAGCAAGAAAATTTGCCTAAGAAGAGGCTTGTTTTCAAAATTTACGAAAGTTTGTTCATACATTTTAGCCCTTTAACGTTAGAGATTTAGCCCTTTAACGTTAATGCTAAGGAAAATTGCTTGCTTTAGTTGTTACAATGTTGATTTAAAAGCAATGGAAAATTTGTGCATTGATAAAAGATTTTGCCTTGCAATAATCGCTTGGAGTGAATGAAATTTTCGTCTTGTCAACATCGCTCATCGACCATTTTTTGCTCGTCATAAGCAGAAAATGTTTTTAAATTGTTTCAGAAACATTGCTCATTGAACTCATCTTGTCAAGCAAAGTTTTGTGACGTAGCCAAACGGTAGCCAAACCGAGGGGCATTTCACTCTGCAAAAAGGCGTACGAAAATCCCATTAAAACAAAAGGACTTTCAAGGGATTTCCGAGTAAACAACAGGACTTCCAGCAAAGGTGTACGAGACTTTAAAGGAGTGAATTGCCCCTTGAGCGAAACGGTCAAACATTGCTTGTATTCCGTTGATTGCATTAAATGTTTGATCATTTGGCTACGGTTTTAGCTGAAGAAGTTGTTAGCTAGCGGAAGAAATCGATAAAATAGATGTGTAGGTTATATATTTATTTTCTTCTTCTCCACAGTAGCCTGTAGAAAACTGCTTTCTAACCCTTTGTTTTCTTTCCAGAGGGTATTCTTTTGTGCCAAAGCCAACACAGGTTAGTGCCTTGCAACAACAGCAATTCTAACTAAGGCCCCAGTTACACAATGCCGGCATATGATATCGTTGCGTTTTGTATCGGATTGGTCTGATTACACTGTGCCGCCGCGTCGCGCCTTGATTTTCATATCACCTCCAGGGCGCCATGATTTTCAAGACGATTGCGGAGCGTCTTATGCCGGATTGGGTCGTCATAGTGTAACCGAAAGCCCAATCCAATACGAAGTTCAACGCGCGACGAGGCATGCCGGCATTATGTAACTAGGGCCTAAACCAGCTCATATCAGACTTTGCATAGCTTTTTTGCAATACAGATAACACGGATTCTCAATGAGAATCCTGCTAGCAGCCTAGGCCTCTTTTTGTAGCTACATTTTATCCCTTCTAACAAAACTCTCTTCAGATGAAGAGAACATAAAAGTCCCTTTAGCGTTGTATTAAATGTTAAATTAACAAGTGCAATAAAGACCAAACATCGAAACTTACCTGGATATTTTACAAGCTTGTCGTACATTTTTGTACTTGTTTTCTGTATTTGAACAGAGCAATGCTGGTGGAGAACAAGTGACAGAAGATCATAGAAGGTTAGTATTCTTGATTCAATTTCACGATTAAACAAGAAATGCTAGATATCTTAGACCCCGTTTACACGGGGTTGGATCCGAATGTATCCGAACCCAAAAGCATTCGGATAGGCCTTGCGTTTACACGGGACCTGATGGATCCGTATACTTTCGGGATCGCTTTTAGAAGCGATCCAGCACGGTTCCGATCCCACGGAGGTCTCGTGTAAACTGGCTGGATCGGATCCAAAAGTATCCGGAAAGGGAACGAGGTTAATAAAAATGTGAAATCGAGGGCATTTTAACATGGCAGACTGAACTCAGCTTTGTTTTCTTCGCTGTCAGACTCAAAAAAGACATATTTCTGTTCTTTCGTGCTCTTCTTGGTGTTTGCAGCCTCAAATTTGAAGCAATCGCCCGTAGACCCCGTTTACATGGGATCGATCCCAAACTGGTACGGAAAGGCCTCGCGTTTACACGGGACCTGGTTGATCGGTCCGATCCCATTTGGATCTGCTATTAAGAGTGTGTGTCGTGATAAATGCAGTTTTTTCCCAAAACGACTCTTTACATTAAAAGCTTTTTTAAGAAGACTGAAAAATTTAAGAACCCTTTTGTACTAAACGAAAAAATTCCTAAGAAACCTTTGCAGTTTTAATTAATCTACATCATTACAAACAGTCGAGGATTTTTCAAGATAGAGTACAGCTGACATCCGCTATCTCGAACTCTCAAGGGAAACTGGAATTTGTTCGAGATAGCGAATGTTCGAAATAACGGATGCCCCATATAAATATAAAATATTATAGTTTTTAAGTCAGAAAACGAACCCCTATTAACATGCAGGGTTACTGATCCTAAATTTCATCAAATAAGTTTGGTATTTTTACATAGGAGTCAAAGCTCATCTGCTTTCATCCCTACTATTGGTGAAATTGAGATAATGGCGATGCAGCACATCTCGAAAGAGAACAGCTTCATCTATTGTATGCATGGGCAGGATATCATTTAGCCGCTGCCATTCCCGCTCCGCTAGGCGAACTTATCCATATTTTCAGCCTGTTTCTTTATCCAGTTCAGCAGAAAATTTGGCAAAGTTCGAGATTCGAGTTCGAGATTCCTCCATGGGAAATCGAAAATGGTTCGAGACAGCGAATGTTCGAGATAACGGGGTTCGAGATAGCGGATGATTTTTCTATACAAACCCTTATACCAAAAACGAGGGGAAATGGAAAATCGCTCGAGATAGCGAATGTTCGAGATAGCGGGCCGTCGAGATAGCGGATGTCAACTGTAATTGCTAAATTGTGCTTGTATGAGCACGCCTTTACCTATCCAAGCATCGGTATAAACGAAGATTTGACTTTGGTGTAGACGATTCTTGATCAGCAATTTTTAGTATTTTTTTGCTTATTTTTGAGGAAAATCAAAACATAGGGTAGGCGCTAGACTGTACTTGTATGAGTACTCCTTTTACCTGTCCAAGCATCGGTATAAACGAAGATTTGACTTTGGTGTAGACGATTCTTGATCAGCAATTTTTAGTATTTTTTTGCTTATTTTTGAGGAAAATCAAAACATAGGGTAGGCGCTAGACTGTACTTGTATGAGTACTCCTTTTACCTGTCCAAGCATCGGTATAAACGAAGATTTGACTTTGGTGTAGACGATTCTTGATCAGCAATTTTTAGTATTTTTTTGCTTATTTTTTTAAGAAAATCTAAAAAGGAAAAGAAACTGAGGAAAGAAAAGAAAAAGAAGAAAAGAAAATTAAAAACAAAGAAAATACTCAACAAGTGAGGATGGAAGTAGTGATGAAGATAACAGGCCTAAAGGAAGGGATAGGAGAGAAGGTGAATCAGCGAAGAGCAGTGATGAAAACCATAAAAGTGATAGAAATGAGGATAGATATAGAAGAAGGGATGTTGATAGAGCAGCTGGACGCAAAGGAATACACGAGGATCAAGAAAGAATTGCGACGAGAGGTGAATACAGAGAGAAAACTAGAAACAGGGGAGGGAGTAGGTATGAGGATGGCGATGAAAGAGATTACAGAAGCTATGACAATAGGAAGCATAAAATAAGGAGAGAAAGAAGTTCTAGTGGCTCAGAGAGAAGCAGTGATGATGGCCACGACGGAGGAGCAGATAGGCACAGGATGGCCAGGTACAGGAGGATGGACGATAAGATAGCTGGAAACAGAAACATTGATGAGAAGTATAAAAGAGAAGCCTACGAAAGAGATGATAAGGACGACGTTAAGGGTAGAAAAAGGAGAAAAGACCAGGAAAGCGATGAAGATAAAGACAGTAGTGATGGGGAGAGGGGGTATAATTATAAAGAAAGGGACAGAATTAGGGACAGGGATAGTGGCAGAGATAGAAAAAGAGAAGAGAATAGAGACAGAGAAAAAGACCGAAGAGATGATGAGCGCAGAAGTAGAAAGAACAGAGATCGCATTGTAGACAAGAAGAGGTGAAGGAAAGGAATAGAGAGAGAGACAAAGATTAAGACAAGGAAAGAGTTGACGATGAGGAGTAAGGTAAAGCAAGGGATTGTAGACAGTGTAAGACAAGGAACGTGATAAGGAAGCCTCTTGCGAATGGCATAGGTACAGAGGCACAGAGACTTCCAGAACAGACATTGACGGTGAGAAAGACAAGTATAGGAAACGAGAGTTGAAAATTAAGTTAAGGTAACGGATTGGTAGCACTGTGATGAAGACAGACTATGGAATTTGAAAATAGAAAAGGGTAAAGACATAGCTGGCTCTAACAGAGAAAGACAGAGGTAGAGACGCAGCATAGAAATAGACAAGGACAGTAAAGGAGCAATATAGAAATAGAGAAAAAATTATAAATTAAGACAAGAAGACTATGATGAGCAGAAACATAAAGGAGCTGTAGAAGATTAAGGACAAGCTAAAGAATATAAGGAGATGGAAAGAGGCGCTTACATAGAGAGAGGGGAACAGGAGCAGGGACACAGGTAAAATGGCAGAGAAAAAGAAAGGATAGTGAAAAAAGACTAAATAGCGATGGACAGTAAAGCAAGGGGCTAGGTGAAATTGAATGACAAGATTTGAGATGAAAACACAGAAAGAGGCTTTTCACAAAAGCACAAGGACAGAGACGCATAGGCTTTGGTATAAGAGAAAGAAATATGAATGCTGCTCATCATCAATACAAAGAGAGCGTTGGCGATGAGCAGGAAGTTGAAGAAAGGGGCTATGGTAGGCGATACGTAAAAAGGCTAAAGGCATTGCTTTTGCAAAGAAGGCAATGGAAAACAAAACAGACAAAGCAAGGACACAGGCAAAAAAAACAAGGGGTCGAAATAGAGACAAGGGTCGTGGCGAATGTAATCAAGGGATAGAGACAAAATCAAGTAACACAAAAAAATAGTACGAAATAATTCACAACAGACTGAGGTGTTTTGGACTGATAATCGAAGTAAAATAATCATTTTTCAAGGCAAACCATAAAACTGTTGCTTTTCTCATGCATCTTACTGTTATGTGTAGCCTGTCCAGTAAGCCTCCTTCGCGAGATAGAATTTTGAATATGAGCCCCCCCTCT
The DNA here is from genome assembly GCA_014526335.1 of Chrysaora quinquecirrha. NCBI lineage: Eukaryota > Metazoa > Cnidaria > Scyphozoa > Semaeostomeae > Pelagiidae > Chrysaora > Chrysaora quinquecirrha. Next base: position 510,696 of record JACTAT010000027.1, read on the forward strand.
CGAATAAGGCCCCCTCTTGAATGTATGGGTGGGCTAATCTAAAGGTAAAGGTAAAGGTCATGGCTTTTATATAGCGCCGTTATCTATCACTGGACATATTCCACAGCGCTTTACAACTATTACCCCCTTACCTCAGGCCATTTTTTTCATTTTCCATTTTTTTGCTATACTCCCTGGGGAGTATATATCGACTCGCTTGCAGCCATACAGTCGGCGCTACGAGGGTTTTAAGGCCTTCAACAGTAAGGTACCAATTTTACACCTTGGTACGGTGTCAGAGAGAGCAAGGTTTTTACACCTTGTAAATGTGTGCACCCTAGCCTGGATTTGAACCATAGACGTTGAGCCCAAATGGCACAAGTGCTAACCACTACGCTACGCTGATCTATGGATGGTTTTCTCTATTGTTAGGCAAATTGGTGTCTTGAAATACGGGGGGGGGGCTAATTCCGCTGATGGGCTTTTGTGAACCCAGGGTAATTTATGTGTGCCAGTGTATGGTATGTCCAAGACTATGAAAACCCTGTGGATATTGTACCAAGAAAGGGTCGTTGCAGTGCCAACTGCCAAGCAGTGATATATAGATAATGTCCCTAAGGACGTTGTTAGGCATGGAAATAGGATTTCGTCTGTTAGCCCACATTATATTCTGGTCATTACATGGTCATATAGAGCACTCTTTTCTTCTTCATCACAAAATCCTTCTATCCTGGGATTTCCTTCAAAGAAAACTAATTGTGAAAAGAATATAACCAAAAAATGAAAGAAAAGCTTCTAATGTGAGTTGGTTTCTGGGTAAGTAAAGTTTCTTCAAGTTCTTATAAATTCAGTAATTTTCTTAACATAAAGCTAAGTCAAACTAACTACTCTTAGGTGCCTAATTGTCGGGGGGGTCCCAATTTGCGGGGGGTTGGATTTTGTGTTGAAAATTAATTACCGGGGGGGTCCCAATTAGCAGGGGGGGTTGGATTTTTGTTGAATTTATTTCAAAGTTATTCATCAAACACTTCCGTGGCTAATGCACCTCGCTCGCCACTGAAGGAAGTGGCAAACGTCAGTTGATCTAATGAGAAGTCAGAAACTCGACCAATAAAACTATTGCCCAGAGAGGAAAAACCCAGCCGAGTTACGAAAGAGGAAAAAGTTTCACCACAAGCCTCAATTTTATGTTTTTTCACTGAATAGAATGGTTTTGAGAGGGAAGAGACATATCTGTGTTATAAACAATTATATAATTCGATAATGATGGATGAATAGAACAGGAAAACTATCGAAACTTGCGTTCTGATCTATTTGCCGTGTCACCCCGTGTAACGTGTGTGCAGTAAAGTGGGGGATGCGCAGTACCGTGGGGGATGTTCAGTACATGTGGGGAGGCATCCCTGAGTACCGTGGGGGATGTTCAGTACCGTTGAGAGGCATCCTGAGTACCGTGGGGCGACATCTTGAGTACCGTGGGGGATGTTCAGTACCGTGGGGGATACCATGATTTCTGTGGGGAGGCATCCTGAGTACCGTGGGGGATGTTCAGTACCGTGGGGAGGCATCTTGAGTACAGTGGGGGGATATCATGATGTCTGTGGGGAGGCATCCGTGAGTACCGTGGCGGATATTCAGTACCGTGGGGGGATACCTTGAGTACCGTGGGGAGGCATCTTGAGTACCGTGGAGGGATATCATGATGTCTGTGGGGAGGCATCATGAGTACCGTGGGGGATGTTCAGTACCGTGGGGGGATATCATGAGTACAGTGGGGAGGCATCTCTGAGTACCGTGGGGGTTGCTCAGTACCGTGGGGAGGCATCATGAGTACCGTGGGGGATGTTCAGTACCGTGGGGTTGATCAACTGTAATCAATCTTCGAATCACTATTTCCGTTGTTATTTTTGTAACTTATCGCGCGGGATTAGTACATCGTTTCTTAGTCAACACAACGGAAAACCGGACTACTATGAATGTCAAGTTCACAAGAGTCGTTTGCGTGAGATTATCTGATGTATTTCAAAACACAGCGAAGTTTTGTTCTGTAGTTGATATTTGTATTTCTAAATTCTAGAATCTGTTTAGGACAACTGTTTCTTACAAAAGTGTGTTGTACTGACCAAATGAGAGAATGAATTAAGATCTCGATGGATAAGATGTACCAAAAATTTTTGCAGCATGCTCCTAGAAGGGCAGGCAGCTCGTGCTCAGCGTTTGATACCTTCTTGCAACATACGAAACAGGTCGATATGGACAACGGAGACGACTTTGCAGATTCTATGCCAAGGAAATGTTTGTTCCCTTCTGATTTACTGTATCAGTATCTGGGATCTTTGAAATTAACAATGATGAAGAAAGTGACGAATATTTTCAGAACATGACAGACGACTTCCAGGATAAAGAGTTTTCTGACGCTGAAGTAGGTTGCGATGACGAAATAATGTCTCTGTCCCTTTAATCTTTTTATCAAAATATACCAAATAAGCTACGAATACCCTATTGGGGCCTTTCAAATGACAGATGAACATGTGATATGATCTGGAGTGAAAAGGGCAAAAGCTTTCCCTCAACTTCAACTTATTTTGGAATACATCAAATTATCTAACGCAAACGACTCTTGTGGACTTGACATTCATAGGGCCTGTTTATATGGACAAAATCATCCCACCTTCCAGCCCGTCAGCTGAGCAGTGGGACGAAATTTTCAAGAGTTTATATGCAGAATTCCATCCCACCTTTCAGCCACTTGTCTCATATTTCCGCTTTTGTTTAATGTTTTCAGACAATAGGATTATGTCTGGCGCTTGCGCATAATGAGCAATTTCATCCCACTGTCCAGCTTTCATCCCACCTTCCAGCATTTATATGAGAGAATTTCATCCCACCCAGGTGAGATCCCACCTCTCAGCGAGTGAGATCTCACCTGACCGGGATGAAACGTTTTCCATATAAACAGAAGATGAAAATCACAAAGGTTTGTATTGGAAGGTGAGATCTCACCTCTCAGCTACAGGGCTGGAAGGTGGGATGATTTTCCCCATATAAACAGGCCCATAGTAGTCCGGTTTTCCGTTGTGTTGACTAAGAAACGATGTACTAATCCCGCGCGATAAGTTACAAAAATAACAACGGAAATAGTGCTTCGAAGATTGATTACAGTTGATCAACCCCACGGCACTGAACATCCCCCACGGTACTCATGATGCCTCCCCACGGTACTGAGCAACCCCCACGGTACTCAGAGATGCCTCCCCACTGTACTCATGATATCCTCCCCACGGTACTGAACATCCCCCACGGTACTCATGATGCCTCCCCACAGACATCATGATATCCCTCCACGGTACTCAAGATGCCTCCCCACGGTACTGAACATCCCCCACGGTACTCAAGGTATCCCCCACGGTACTGAATATCCGCCACGGTACTCACGGATGCCTCCCCACAGACATCATGATATCCCCTATGGAGCGGCAGGAGGGTCAAAAATAATTCGTTGCGACTTTACTTTGTCGTGGGGGCAAACGCAAATCGGCGTTGCAACCTCGATTCTATGCCAGGTGCCCCTTTGTCAAAGCGGCGTCGCAACCTCGATTCTATGTCAGGTGCCCCTTTGTCAAAGCGGCGTCGCAACCTCGATTCTATGTCAGGTGCCCCTTTGTCAAAGCGGCGTCGCAACCTCGATTCTATGTCAGGTGCCCTTTGTCAAAGCGGCGTCGCAACCTCGATTCTATGTCAGGTGCCCCTTTGTCAAAGCGGCGTCGCAACCTCGATTCTATGTCAGGTGCCCCTTTGTCAAAGCGGCGTCGCAACCTCGATTCTATGTCAGGTGCCCCTTTGTCAAAGCGGCGTCGCAACCTCGATTCTATGTCAGGTGCCGCTTTGTCAAAGCGGCGTCGCAACCTCGATTCTATTTCAGGTGCCCCTTTGTAAAATTGACAAGGAAAATCTGCAAAAAGCAGCGTTTTCCAAATATTATTTCATTTTAATTGCTTCGCCATGGAGGAACCTCCTCTACAAATTCTGGCCTTGCTGCGTGAAACGATTGACAAATTAATAGTGGAGAATACACAGTTTCAACAGGATAACTTGGACATCGATTATATGGAGTTTCGTTTAGACACTTTATTAAATTTAGTTTTGCGATGCAATGAGCTGTATACGATTGATGATAGCTTGTTATCTGGGGTAAGAAATGCAGTTGCACTTTGTAAAGCCAAAACGGAAAATTGCGACAGCTTTGGCTACCGTGCGCCAAAACAGAGTACAGGCACAAAAGGAAGGCCAACATATCTTGTGACAAAACCCCAGCTTGAATACTACCTGGAAAACGATTTCAGCATTCCAAAAATTGCAGAAATGATCTCTGTGAGTCGGAGTACAATAAAAAGGCGCTTGAAATGCTATGGATTATCAAAGAAAGATACATATACCTTAATCAGTGATACAAATCTCGATGTTGAAATAAAAAAGATATTAGAAAATAACCCTAACTGTGGTTATAGACGAATGCATGGATTTCTTTTTTCTCGTGCAATTAAAGTTTCGGAGAGAAGAATACGAAGGTCAATGCAAAGGGTTGATCCTGAAGGAGTTCTTATTAGGGCTTTACAAATTACGACGGTAAATCGGAGACGTTACAAAGTTCCAGGTATTTTGTCACTTTGGCACATTGATGGAAATCACAAGCTTATAAGGTCAGTTATTAATGCAGCGTTATGCATTTTACTACAGTCTATTTTTTTCCTTGTCGATATAATATAGTTTCATTCCTTTCCATTCCATTTAGATGGAAATTCGTTATCCACGGATGTATTGACGGTTACAGTCGCAAGATCATGTACTTGGCCTGCAATACAAACAATAAAGCCTGGACAGTTCTTGAAGAATTTATTGCGGCTATACACGAGCATGGGTTACCGTCCAGAGTACGAGGAGATATGGGTGTTGAGAACACGGCTGTTGCCTGGTATATGTTCAACCATCCTAGAAGAGGTCCTGATAGGGAAGTTTTATAGCAGGCAAGGGTGTCCACAACCAAAGGATCGAAAGACTTTGGGTTGACGTTTATTTGGGAGTTCTTCATATTTATTACAGCTTATTTGTTCACCTCGAGATTCAACAGTTGCTGAACATCCAAGATGATGTACACATGTTCGCGCTTCACTACGTCTTCAAAAATAGAATCAATATGCACTTGAAAGAATTTACGAAGGGTTGGAATTGCCATAAGTTGCGAACAGAGGAAAGCCTAACCCCAAATCAACTTTGGATAAAAGGCCTACATAACTTGGTTGGGGCAACAACTCGCGTGTTGCACAAGAAATCTGGGAGCCAAGAAATCAGGTGTTATAACATTATCGCGAATATTCTATTTGTTTAATGCAAAAATAGTTCGTTATCTGCGCTATACATAATAACAGCACTGTCAAAAAAATAGTGACAATAAAATCAAAACAATTAATACTGCGAACAAAAAATAGTAGCATTTGCAATATACCGGATACTACTTTTAAAATAGCAATATCAACAACAACATAACAAAGTATATTGGATAATACTTTAACAAAACAATTTTTTACGAAAAAGGCAACAAAACAAATACGTACGCTGTCTAGAAAGGAACTTCAACACAATTTCAGGATCTAGCGGTAGAAATGAGGACACAAAGCTGTAAAAGAGCACCTTACATAATGTCAATATTGCTTTTCAAGTTTCTTAGCATGCACTTTTCTTAACAAAGTCTGCTTTTCATCCTAAGGGAGATGCAGCTGATTATGGAATAGACTGGAGTGGTCCCGCACACGATCCTAACGATGAAGACGACGAGAGGGGGGTAGTGATACCTGAAGTAAATAGTCCATTGTCAGATGTACAAATACAGAGCTTGATGAATGAGATAGACCCTGGCGAAGAAAGCTATTGTTTGGGAATTGATACGTATGAAAAAACTTTGAGAAAAATTCGGCTACTATGCGCTGAAGACCTCTAGTCAATAACATAATTAAAAATAGGAATTAGAAATGCCTTAATTCGAACAGTCAAAAAATGTTGCTTATGAAATAAATACTATAAATGTGAATGTAAACTGTATTAAGTATATTTCAAGCGAAATCCATGTTCCAATATCCACTTTTCAGCTCGTTTAGGAATTCTTCCTTGAACTGTGCAAAGGAATCGTAGCTCACTGGCAGCTCCAGGGTGGGTCCGCACGTGTGAGCAATGACTCGTCTTTCGTAACCAGTCAATTTGTTGAAAATTATGTCTATTGACTTAACACATATGGTGTCAGCACCGGTTGCAAAGCGCATAAATTTCATGACATCTTCTGATTTCAACGACCGGACAAACTTCTTCAAATAGCCGAAAACCTCCCTCTCTTGCTCTGTTTTAGCGTCTGCTTGAAGGAGACCAACTACTTTCTTTCCAGTTGGCTTTGTGGCTTCGTATAATGAGTCTAATTCTTCGGGGCTTCTGAAGATATTAGCCTTCGGGAGAACCTCTTCCCAAGCTTCTCTTATGTAACTCGGCCTCTGCACGATTTCCTGGTGTGCGATTTCTAGAAGGACTTCCTTAAGGTCAGCGCCACTATTTGGCACTCTTTTTGAGGACAGAGCTGACAAGATTTCAATTATATCCTGGTCGTCTCCCATTACATCTATTTCTTGCTTCTTCAATGCTGCTTCCAGCACGTCTCTGTCATCATTTGAAACATATTGTAGAATACCTTTGAGTAAAACTTCCGAAGATAACGACGACTCTCCAAATATTGTCGCCATGACAAATTCTTTACTCAATCTTAGCGGAAAATAGCTGACTTCTCTGAAACCTTTCACCAGAATTCTCGAAACCGACTTCCAATCTTGACTGGAAAAGTCATGGCGTATGCAGGGAATCATGGCATTACAGCCAATGGCATGCCCTTTGAAAAACTCGTTCCAAAAGGCCGAAAGAATGTCTCGCATAACCCCACCAAGGTCATCAGCCTCTTCTCTAACACCTCTTTCATTGGTTATTACAAGTAACAATTTCTTGTCCACAACTGTCGCATCGAGGAATATTTTCACCATGTCTGAAAACACCAATGTCCGTCTAATATTGATTTCAAGCTGCTCACTGTTAAGAGAAAATGATGATTAAGCAAACAATTTTTTTTACATCTGCAGTTAAGGGCAATGAGTAAATAATTAGTTTAGAAGTGTTGCGATAACAATACGAATGTACCCACATTGAGCCAATACCATGTGTTTCTGAGTCGTCCATCAATGGAGTGCTTGTTCTGTCATCATCAGATACTTCACCCTGTAGAAGAAGCAAATTCAAACAGCTCAATGGAGAAAACGATACAGTTCTACGGACATGTATGTAGTATGTACAATTATCAGTCAAAGAAATTTTCACCACAGAAAGCAATTGTAAATAAACCGTTAATTTGATCATCTCTGCAATACAACACTGTAACAGCTTTTTTAATAATAAAACAACTAGTCTATGATCTATAATAAATCACACATTGTGACTGAAACATATCGTTATTATTTTGCTTTCATGGAGACATTTAATTAGAATTGCAATAAACAAGGAAAATATCAGTCTGCTCCCTTCTTTTGTTTAAATTTTTTTTAACTTTGTACAAATCAGGAAAAATTCTAGAAACTTACTTCTATTTTATCTCCATCCCAAACAACATTCATGGTGCAAGGGGAGGTTATACCATATTCTGATAACGATTGCCTCTTTTCACTGGAATTTATAGTTTTGGACCCAGGGGACATCATATGGAAATTTTCAGTTGACGTATCCAAACTACCAACGAAAGTAATCATAACCTAACAAGAAAAACAGAAAAGAAGACATGTTTGAATCAGATTCTGCAAAGGAAAAGTGAATGCCAGGGCCAGAGATAATTTGTAGGTTTTATACCAACCTCAATATCTGAATTTTTTGCAAATCTTCTTGCAACAGTCTCCCCATTTGGAAGTCGAAATTTTATGGGAATAGCTTCATCTCCATTATCTGGCTCCGAGGGTACTTTTCTTTTGCATGATTCCCTAAACTGTTAGACATATCAGGCGTTAGTTGTACACGAAAATTTTAATGTATTTCAAGCAAAAAATACCCTTTATGCAGAAAAGAAATCCAGTCTTTAAGAATGTATGCCCTCTCAAATTGTGTAACAGCAGAGGAGTAGAGGTATTTCATGCATCAAGTACAACTATTTTCTCAAATTTCTAGACATCCTTACAACAGTCATCTAGCATAACAACATCGTAAGGCAAATGAACAAAAAAATAAGTTGTCCACACATCAGAGGTAAAGAGATCTGTTATTTTACACAAGAAAACTCTGTAAGTGAAATGTGAACCTTATGCAATTACTTACCACACTTTGGCGTTCAAGAAGCAATGTCTCTTTCTCCTTTTCTCCCCCCTTTACTGCAATACCCTTAGGTTCCTGAAGAAAAAAAAATGTTTTATGGAATTGAACTTATCTGAGAACAATTTGAAAAATATCGCTCAATCTGCACAAAACTGAAAACCAAAAGAAGGGCTCATCCCCAGGCTGCTGCATCGGTGTTGTTAAGGTTCTAAATTTACATCATAATATTCTGAAAACATAATAAGCTGTTTATTTTCCTCACCTTGATCTCCTCCTCTGTAAATATGACGTCATTACTAATGTCTCCTTCAATGATGGGCTTTCCTTCCTCAACGCCATTGACAAAAAATTGGTCAGGATCGAAATCCTCCAGGGAGTCACTGTCACTGATTTCTTCCTATGGAAGATAGGCTCAACTTCAGATATAACATTCAATTGGTTTTTTTTTCTATGAAAAATTTTATAAGAACTAGAGCCTGGATTTCGCCCAAACTTTAAGAGCAAAGTAAGAGCAAGTAATGGCTTGCCTCTTCATAAGTCTTAAGATTATTGGCTGAATATAAACATTTCAGGTTCAAAAAAGGCAAAAACTGGAGAACAATCAGCCTCAATCAAAATTTCTTTGTTGCTGGTTTATATAAAACAGGGTGATACCATATTTTAACAAAAATGCTTACATTGTGATTATATAAGGTCAAGGTTCTCTAAGCTATATTCAAAAGTATGCACAATATTTCAAAAGTACTTGTCCATATTCTGTTTTCATAATACCTTTTCATCAACAAGATTTATAAGATCTTTAAATGATGCACCACTGCAAATAAAATGACAGAGTATGTGTTACTATAAAAAGACCATTATTTCTTAAAACGATGCTGTTCAAAAAACTAGCAGAGTAGTAGCAATACCTTGGTATGCTTCTGCCATATTTGCAAGGGTGCTCATGAAATTTATTTGTCTGGACAACTTTGCCACATTGTTGGCATGTTACATCGGGTGCACTGACAGCCACAGTCTCCTAAAGACAGAATAAATTCATTTAGCTGTAGGCAAGCCAGAAGTACACAACTTATAACATTTAAGTTCTCCAAAAGCAGGTTTCAATTAAAATTTACAATTAATAGATACCTTTCTTTCGCATTTGGTATCAAGCCTGTTCTGTAGCGGTCTGATATAAATGCATGCTGATGCAGATATTTCTTGTTTCAAGTCACTGATATTGTACCAGTTGCATTTCAACTTAGTGAGAGGCCGGCCTTGCCCACCTGTTTTGGATCGAAATAGTGTATATCCCCCGGCTTGTTTTAGTTTGGGAAATGTTTCCTCCAATTTCCTACAAACTTCTTCATGGTTTGCAGTTCTGCTGTTGAAAACAACTTTGGTTTTTCCAAGGCCAGCTTTGTTTAGGATGTCAGTTTGACCACTAGTTGGTGTTGTCTGCTGGTCTGGATAGGGTATGCAACAAAATTCATGCGTCCATGAATCTTTGACCACAAATGGCACCTGCTGTAGCATTTTTCGGTTGTCAGTATGCTTAATATTTCTTGACGACAACCAGGAAATGACGATCTGAAAGCAAGAAGGTCAATATAGGTCAAGAAGGAGATATGCTAAAAACAAGCAAATTCTAAATATAATGCTATACTTTACAGCTTTATATTCTACAGTATATCATACTAGAAATGTAGTATCCTATTTCGTTTGTTTTCAATGCAGTTAAGCTAGCTAATATAACACAACAGAGTACACTTTAACTTGGTCAAGCCCAGGGAATGATTGGAAGGTTAGTTTAGACTATTTACTACTACATTCATAAACTGAAATACTTACTGAAAATTCTGCAAAGCTCTTGATGATGAAGGTGATCGAACGCTTGTCGTCGTTGTTATAGGTGTTGATGTTGGTTTTGCTGATACTGAAGTTCGAGTTATCTGTTCCTCGACGTTGGATATCAAAGTTTTATTTCCAACAAGGACTTTCTCAGGTCTTCTGCCATAGCTGCATTTGTCAAGCCACGTGCGCATGAACCACTGCCTTCCAAAACACCACAACAAATGAAATCGAGGTTGCGACGCCGCTTTGACAAAGGGCACCTGACATAGAATCGAGGTTGCGACGCCGCTTTGACAAAGGGCACCTGACATAGAATCGAGGTTGCGACGTGTTGAAGTTTGGTAATCACATCAGGATGCCTTGTGGTACTCAGGGTGGATTTGACGTCGGTCAGAAGAAGTCATGGGCTATTGTTTTCTTTGCTGGTACGTGTACTTCTGTTTTTATATTTTGCTTGCAAAATTAGTTAAGACACAAACAAGAAAGCAGAAATTTTTTCTTTCACTGCAGTATAACTTTTTTAAATTTCGATTGCCAGTTAGAATTTCATCACTCTTCTATACAGTTGTTGTCTTTTTTCTAGGTGATCTTTGCAGCTGTAGATCTGTCACCTGGTTCTTCCGAACCTGTACCAAGAAGGGGGACGAGAAGTATACTTTTGTGTTTATTCCTACCTCATTCAGCAAAATTATTTTCTTGCTGCTAGATAAACGATAATTTTGAGTTCGTCTGTTACAAAACTTGTGGCATTATATATTTCGATTCTTCTGTACCGTAACGCGTGAATCTTGACAATGCCTCGCCGAAATTGCATTTTTTCTACAAGAAGCTACGTTTCCTGTTTTATAACTTTCCAAACCCAAGCTGAAGGAAGAGCCTTTCTGATTATAGACTTACCCTAAGTCTTAATCTTTATTCATCCGAACACAAGTCATGCGAGTCAATTGATAGCGCTGCGGAGGAGACAATGAGAAAAGTGAACGAAGATTTGTCTATTCTGATTAGAGATGTGGGTCGTTAAGGGGTTGCAGGGAACATGCGAAATGTATCCAGGGAACAAAGGACATGGCCATGATCAAAATTAAAAGGAAACCAGGGAATATCGGGAAACTGTGATCAGATACAACCCTCCCTATCAATACTCTTGACTATCAATCTGAAAAATATGCCTGTAAAACTCAAGGGAACAAGGAACTTTTTAGGGGAAAAAGGGGAACATGTAACTCCCTAACAACCGACCCTAAAATTTCGTCTTTATATCTTTCTGTTCTTCACTACCAAAATTCGTGAATCTTAAGAATTCCCCGCGTTTACTTGAGCTTTGATGGAAGCGAAAGCCGGAAGAAAAGGCCAAGGGAATGATCGTCTTTTTGTGACAAATTTATTTCAATGTTGTTCTCCTTCCCCAGACTCAATTTTTACCTTATTTTGTCTATGCTAGACTGGTATCTATTTATTTTGTGATTTTGAATAATCTGATATGAATTTTCAATACGCGTCACTTACGCGAAGTTAAAAATTTAATAAGCGGCGGGGGGTCTTAATAAGAGCGGGGGGTTGGAAAAATTTCAAAAATTAATTAGCGGGGGGGGACGGCAATTAGGCACCTAAGAGTACTAAATACCTGCTTACACAGATTACATATTCAAGTTTTCGAATCTAAATTTCAATTCGTTTGAATTCCATTTAGCTAAGGCTGGTGCTAAAAATTTACCAGTGAATGAATTCCTGCAATCAAATGACCTAAAAAGAATTGCCACCCGCATAAGATTGAATGGAAATTCCTTATCTGTGCTTATTTTGTACTTTTTTTTGAAGAATTCACGGTAGCGTGATCACATTATTAAATATTCAATACTTCCCAACAGTTTCTAAGATGCAATCGTCTGCAGTTCTGGTTGTTTTGAACACATCCTGAAAACGACTTGGGTTAGTTTTCACAGCAAGAATGCTGGAAAGTAGAGCCCGAGTGAAAATGTTTCTCGAAGCAGCTTCTTCTTTGCTAATCATTTCGGCCTATGTTTTGATTTCGACCAAAAATGCTGAAGGTAAGCGTTAGTGTTTATTTGCTAATGAAAGTGGCCTAATGCTTTCCTCACCAGATTTTCTTTGCTTATATATTACCTTCACTATGTAAAATCATAGAAATTAATTGGAGACTTGATTCCTAATCGGGTTTATATAGTCTCGTCTCATTACTGTACACAGACTGGAGACTCGTTCTCGGAAAATTTCCTTTCCAGCGAGCGAAATACTTCTACAGCGAATGTGCTGTTTAGTTAGTTGAGATTTCTCAATAGACGTTTTCAACGAAAGGCTGCAAAGATTGAAATGTCTATAAATTTCAAGATATAGAGTTTTCGATGCTTAAATCGTATACAGTAAAGCATCTAAAACTTAGCCTAGGTGCAATATGGCCGGGATGTGAAACTGACTGATTAGAATGATGGAAAGTGCATTAGGACAAGTAAAAAAATAAGATACAGTACATATACACTAGTTTATCGTTAATAATAACTCAAGAAAGGGCAGGCTCAATACATAATTGGTGTTTGTAAATCCTAGATCAAAATTCGTAGAACAGTTTGTTACACAAAACAGGGCACTTCTCCAGTTTAAAAGGGGATTGGCAGAAAAGCGGGAGGTGCCCTCCGGCTCCTACGCCACTGACAGGAGCGCCAGGATAGTAAAACTGAACGGTTGAACAGTTGAACCGGTGAACGGTTTTACGGCATTTCTGGATAATTTTTCCGGTTTTCGTTCCGGTTTTCCATTTGACCGCTTTACACCATTTCATTGACTCTGAATATGAAAAACATATCCGCGCCATCGCAATGTCCGAAGGACAATAATCAGCATCACAATCGTCATCATCATCGAAATGGTTATCATCATCAAAATTTTTATCGTTATCATTATCATCATCATTATCGTCTTTGTCATCCTCAGCAACATGATCATCATCATCATCACCATCATAATCATCATCATCATAATCATCATCATCATTGTCATCTTCATCATCAACATCATCATCATAATCAACATAATTATCATCATCATCATACTGACCAACGAAACAATTACATTATGCCATTCTTATCATTATCATCGACATCATCATCATCATCAACGCTATCATGATTATGATCATCATCATCATAATCATCGTTCATAACCGTTACGGTGTTAGCAACCTATCTGTTCTAAGGAGCATATTTTGTAGCGAGTTCGAGAATCTTCTGGACAATAACTGAGTCACGTCATAGTAAAATGTCTCAGAAAACATTTCCATGAGCATGACGCAATTGATAACTCTCATTTCTTTTGAGATTTCCCCACTAAATATCTTGTCATGCAATAAGAAAATCGAGAATATTTGCAACAGAAGATTCAACTCTATTATGCAAATGAGAACTTTCAGAATTTTCTGATTGGATAAAAAATCCAATTATCACCAGTAAATCAGAACTTTGACAACTTCTGCCAAATACTTGGCACCATGAATCATCTACTTGTTTACAAATTCCTTTGTCAAATGGTTGGTTTTCATAATGACCAATTACGGCGACTTCAAAGTTTACTTCCTCGTATTTGTGGTTTATCTATTGTTACATTTTGGCAGAAAAAGCGTCTGTGTGTCTATGGATGGATACATACATACATGTATGCATACCTACTGTACATGCGTTCCACAAACACCCTCTCATTATGTCCTTCGGACATAATTACAGTCAGGTTTAACTACATTCCGCAAGTTGGAATCTTAACAGGATAAATTCCTCTTCTTTGTTTTTAACCAGTAGATATATATTGTAAATTATATTATTTTATGATTGTTGGAACACAGTAGGCCTTAATTAGCCGTAATTTAGCCGTAATTTAATTAGCCCTATTTTAATTTTTGTATCTTTTTGGCCTACTTTTAATAAATTGATAATGATGATGATGATGATGATGATGATGAACTTAACAGCCCATCATGTATTTGTAGCCTAATAGTAGCCTAAATAATATTCTGGACGTGGACATTCGGTTATTTGAATCGTTTGTGTGTTTCTCGGTGACCCTTTTACGACCCAAAAGACCTAGCATGAACCATGCTTAAGAACAATCAGTGTTTTTGAAATAGAACCAAGTATTCAAAATGCTAAATAAATTGTATTTGTTATAGGTGCCTGTGTAGAACCATGTCTGTACTATGCAAACGAGACAACTCTAAAACGCTTGCAAGTACAAGCTTCATCAGGACACGTGACACAAGGAACAAAAATCGAAACAATATACAATAAAGGCAAACGAATTGGACCAATTGCACTTGATCACGTGAGACAGCGAATCTTTTGGTCAGATTTAGCTACGAGAGGAATCTACAAAGCCTATCTCAATGGAACAGGGGACCAAGAGTTGATAAAATATGGAATTGGGCTTTGTGAAGGCATTGCGTATGATTGGAGCACGGACAATATATATTGGACCGACAGCCTTCATGATTGGATCGAAGTTGCAAGCTCTGATGGTAGAAATCGAATGGTACTTATTAATGGAAGCATGCACTCGCCACGTGGAATCGCTGTCACTCCGTTCGACAGGTAAAATTTTGTTTTTTCCTCCCTTGCGTGAGGTAGTTTTGTTCATGTAAGCTTTAGGCTTATTACACGAGTCTCTGTTTCGGCTCATAAAATTTAGGTGTTTAGACCAACAACCACAGCAATTCGCTACACTGAGACTGATATCCAAACAATTTTGAAAATAAGGCAATTTCTAGACTTAGGAATTTGAACGTTTTGATCGGAAGTCACATTCGCCATTATCGTTCTGCTGCTCAGATTGGCTTCTTGTTTTTTATCGTTCGATCTGACGCAAAATCGAATTGCCATGAGCAAATGAAAGCCCAGCAAATGAAATGCTGCAATCTGATTGGCTCCGCCAATTTTTGGGGGGAGGGTGGCCGCTTTATTGCATCTGAAAGGAAACCCATGCATGAGTCCCAGTTTGAGCACCCTTCTGACAGTGACAACAACAACACGAGGCAGTAGCCGTGATAACTGAGATTCGTGTCATAAGTCTAATATGTCTCAGTGTGAGCTGGTTTGACGGGGTCTGGGAACGAACATACGACTTTCGGAGTGAGACTAAACAAACCCTAGACCCAATACAAAAGTGGTAGATTCGCTACCAGTCCCCAAGCAACGTAGCCCGCTCATATATATAAGATAAACTCACCGTAGACTCAGTACATAAGTCCCACTCTTCGCAAACAGCAACAGCAGCCTTTTGCAGCAGGAACAACTATTTACTTATTGAATTTGATGGCCTAATGCTCATAGTTCTGAGCGACCTTTCTATATCAGATTGGCCTAAAGAGCTAAAACTACGACTCACGGAAGTCTAGAGTTATTACATTTGTTGTAGTCTACGCTCCTCCACACTCCAACACCCTGCTTCAACTAAGGAAACAGCAATTATGTTGTTGTAATTGTTATTAGCTGTTTCCGTAAGAGTGGGAGGAATGTAATAAGTCTAGAATAAGTCCATACTTATCGTAGTTTGTGCTGACGACTCGTGTTATAAGTCTAATGAACCCCTGATCAATATTGAACTAAATGTCTGGCCCCTTCAATAACATATTCTTTAGCTACCAATTTTTTCAGAAATTGCGAAATTTTCTGAATCCCTTCAAGGTTCTTGAAGGTGCTGTGGCGTCGTGGTGTAATCCAGCTGACTCGTAGTGTCAGAAGCTCAGTGTGGTCAGGGTTCGAGCCCAGCCACGGTAGCGTCACAGCCAGGGTCGAAGTCTCGATTAGTTAACCTCATACTGAGATCCTCTCGACTGGCGCTAAAACACCATTTCACCTTCACCTTCACCTTCTTTATATTACCATTCAATCGTAGAACAAATGCTAAAGTATTCAGATGTTATTTTCTTTCAGTTTTGTCTTTTGGAGTGATTTTGGCAAAAATCCTCGCATCGAAAGAGCAACACTCGATGGAAAAAATCGCCGTGCTATCGTGACAAGCAGTTTGGTGTGGCCTAATGATCTGGCAATCGATTTCTCTACCAAGCGAGTTTACTGGATTGATGCTTACGAAGACAAAATCGAGTCAACAGATTACTCTGGTGGTGGCAGAGTTATCCATACCGATGTTTCTTATCAAAGAGCAATACGAATGCATCCATATAGCATGACATTATTCTTCCAGCACTCGCTGGCGTATTTCACGGACTGGTTTCGGAGTATTGTTTTGTACCAACGTCTACAGTCAACTGCAGTTGTTCCAAACATTGCCGCCAATGGACGTTTTTTGGTCAGACAAATAGGACAAGTGAGGCTAATGCATACTTCGAACCAGCCACCATGTGAGTATTATTGACCAGTATCTTTAGCTATTGCATTTTTTTGAATAGGCGTAGCTCGCATGTCTGTCCTGAATGCTGCTTACATGGGAAAGTAATGACGACCGTACTGTTCCACCTTTCGCATCAATTTTAACAGTGTTCCAATTTCTGAAACAGACCTATAAGACCTGAAACTCTCTGGTGTAAAGGCAATCCCTGAGCGTTCCAATTCTCGGAACTGAACAACTTGAAGCGGTACCCTAGACTTACTCCATAAGTCCCACTACTTCGCTCAATGTTGTTGTTGTTGTTTTCTACAATCGCTCAGTGTGGAGTGACAAATCAAAATAAGGGGAGCGTAAACTAGAGACTCGTGTAGTGGGTCTAGCGGTACCCAATTGTTTTCACGTGAAAGGGAGGTGAAGGTGAAATGGTGTATTTAGCGCCAGTTGCTAGGATCTCAGTAGTAGGTTAACTAATCGAGACCTTGACCCTGGCTGGGACGCTACAGTGATTGGGGCTCGAACCCCGACCTTGCATAGCTTTTGAGACCACGAGCCAGCTGGATTAGGCCACGGCGCCAAAGCGCCTTCAGATTTAACGGGAGATTTAACGACGATTACGTTTATATGATACGAGCTACGAGAAACCCGTGGGCTGAAGGCGAAGTCATCCTCAGGGTGCAAGTGCATGCTTCCGGAAAACTGTATGACTTCATGTGCTCAGGACTACTCTTGTGGTTATTCATTGCTCAAAAAATAAAATGTTTCCCCTTTGTTGGCACGCCGCTGCGTGAAATGAATCAATCATATAAATTCGTTTTTTTTTGCAGCCTCGAGTCAGTGCCTCACAAACCGAAGTATATGCTCTCATATTTGCTTGAAGAAAAACGCTGCTGATTATTCTTGTGCATGTCCGACCGGAATGAGGCTAACGCAACAGGGCGGCCGAGTATGCCAGAAAGATGATTTAGATTATCAAGCATTTTTATTGGATGGAACAAATCAGAGCAGCAAAATATTTCACATATCGAAATTCGTGAGTCAAGCACAATATGTATTTGACACTTTGAAATTGCCGAAGTCTGGGTTGCCTGTTGGAGTAGATTTTGATCCAATGAGCGGAGTGCTGTATTGGAGTGATGTCCATCTGGATAAGGTAACTTCGGGTTTGTTTGATTTTAAGTTTAGTTCTTAACCTGATGAATGCAAAATTTTGAAAGCGATCAATGCGTTGCATCAGATTGCAGATTGGAGTATATAGAATATATATATTTATATTTATTGAAATCAGCAATGAAAATAAGAATCTTTGCCAAGTCTCTCAAACCTATAAACTTTTTCAACTATGAGCCTCGTTTTCAAAATTTACGAAAATTTGTTCGTACGAAAATTTTGACTCCAGATTCAGATTGAGCACCTTCATTTTAGTATTGTCGCAAATTTTTACGATTCAAGTCCTTACGATGTCGATTTTATAGCGACGAAAAGTTTGAAAATCTATAAAGGATTTGACCGTGAAAGATCGCTCTGGGTGAAATTTTACACCCTCAGTCATTTTTCACGGTCAAATCCTTTTCACTCCTTTAATTACTATAAAATGAACATTGTAAGGACTAGAAGCGTAAAAATTTGCCCAAACACTAAAACGAAGGTGCTGAATTCGAATCTGACGTCGAAATGCTTCTGTGACACAATTTTAAATTATATAGAAAACGAGGCCCTTAGTTGAAAAGGTGTATTGCCTAATGGAGTAAATGGTTTAGAGACCGGATGGGGTCTCTTCTTCCACAGTAAAGGTATACGAGGTTGTTTCGCGCTAAAGAGTATATTTTGTCGGGTCTTCTAGCTAAGCGTACCATGTTTGACAATGTTGGTCTAGGAACAGTCAGGATTTGTTTTTATGAAGGTTTTTTAAGGGAATTCCTGAAATAGTTTCCTTAGTTACTGCAGCTGAGCACAAACAGACACGTTTATTTCGTTGAATTCTTAGGAAATCGTCCCCAGACTTCTCTTCGAAAACACCTTCTTGTAAAAAGTTGTTATACCAATTCTGATGATGGGGGGGGGGGGGCACGTCCATTACGAAATTTGATCAAATGCCCTCCCCCCAGGGAAAAGAATTCTTTGATAGTTTGTTCACTGCCTGCCGATTTTTTGCTGGTTAATTGGGTACTGTCAAGTTTTTTATTTCGCCTTAAACTCTTCTTCTTTTTGAGGGTATGTACTAAAGTATGTATGTACACACATTTAAGAAAGTTTTATTTTTTGCAGATATTAACGATGTCTGTGCATGGTAGTGGATATAAAGCATTGGTAAATCGGAATTTGAGAACCCCTGAAGGAGTTGCTGTGGATCCTGTCTCGAAGTTGCTTTATTTTGCTGATTATGCTAGAGAAACGATCGAAGTTGTGAAACTCGATGGATCAGCAAGAAAAGTTCTTATCAGTACAGATTTGGTTAATCCTCGCGATATTAAGATTTATCATGAAATGGGGTAAGATGCAATTTTCGTTCTTACAAATCAATTGGGAGAACCAATAGGATTAATTGAAGAGTCCAAATGAGAAAACGAACTTTTTTGACGAAATGCTTTTAGAATTTCCTTATCAAGATTTTCGATAGTGCTCATGCTATTGATTTTATGATCGTTCGAAGTTGAAGATTCATAAGGGCATTGGCGTGAGAAGTGGTTTGGGGTGAACATTTTCACCCCACCATAAACCAAACAATCTTTTAACTTTGAACGCTAGGAATTTAAAAAAGAATTAGCGTTAGGCCATTTTAATATTGCATTACTACTAAATTTTGGGCTGTCATCACTGTCGCATGGAAAGTAGTATATAGCTCCATAGTGTGCTTTTCCCATTGGTAGAAGCTTTGATCATTTTTTTTATGATTATTTTTCAGTTTGATGTTTATCAGTGACTGGGGACGTGACAATCCAAAGATAGAATCTGCATTTCTGGATGGAACGGGTAGAAAACGAGTGATCGCTTCCTCGATTCGAACTCCCAGTGGACTTGCAATCGACAAGATTGAGAACCGTCTTTATTGGTGTGATATCGGACTGGATAGAATCGAATCGTCTAAACTAGATGGGTCAGATCGAAGGATCCTTTTTGACCATTTTGGATATGACCCCTACGTACCAATCGATACTATTACAGGAGAAATCCAGACTCCGTTTGGCTTGTCATTGTTCCGAGACCGGGTATACTGGACTGATTGGGCAACAAGATCGGTTTATTCTGCCGACAAACGGACTGGTGGTAAAATCAGTTTGCTTTCAGCTGGATTCATAAGACCAATGCAAATTCATGTTTATTCGAATCATACTAAGAAAGGTTAGTTCCTAGATGTACAGTGTTAAGGGTTTTTCTTACTGTGTTAAGTGTCTAAACGTCAGAAACGATTGACTAAGGTGGAATATCTACCCAGATACGGATCGAAATGCACCAATCAGAAAGCCCGTTTAGATTCTTTCTTACCAGAAATAAATATTTTTACAAAATTTTCCCCAGAAAAATTTTTAACCCAGAAATAAATTAAGCTCACTTAAATTCTTTCTTAAACCGTATGCTAATGAAATTAATGCTTATTTTTCAGAATTTAAGAAAATTTACTTCTTCTCTCATGCAAGACATTCTCCATCAGTCAATTTCACGTGTTTCGAAACATCTTGTCATCTTAACGTGATTGAAGAGCCGGCTATGTGCCCACCTGGTTTCAAGCAAACAAAATTGAATACGACATGTGTGAAATGTGCTACTAAATTCGGACTGTATGGCAGGAGGTGCCCATGTAGTGATTGGATGACATGCGCTCATCGAGCATATCTGAAATCGAGCTGCCCTAACAGGCAGCCTTATATGCATTTCAAAGTTCGTGAATGTGTTCAAGGTAAGAATATGAATATACTGTATTCCTCGAATGATCGCCTACTCCCAATTATCGCCCCCAACTTTAAAGAGAAGAAATGCTGTGAGTGCCTCCCTCCAATTAGCACCCCATTTCAAGTGAGAAACTCTCGTAGTTCTCTTAGTGCCTCTTTCAAAGCAGGAAAATTTTGTGCATGTTTTCCTTGAATAACCCCACCCCCCCCCCCCCACCGTTATCGAGAGAAGAATATTTCGAAAGTGCCTTCCTCGAATTAGCACCCATGTTTGATCATCCGCAACTTGCTAATAAATTTATATTTTTAGATAAATAAATTGAAACAGCCTAGATAATTTTGATATTAGGTAAACTAGGTTTATAGCAACCTCGTCCCCAGGCCCCAAATCGAATTTCCTCGAATCTCAACCGTCAAATTGATCTTGGCCCTGGTACCGGCCACAAAATCTGCAAAAATACTGGCAATTTCGGCCTAGGCATAAAAACAAGATGAAGATTCCGAAAGCAGATGTTCTTAGAAAGGAAATGCAAAGAATTTCATTGATAACTGTAAAGCAAGATACAATATCTCATGTAGCATCATTTTTTGGTTTTTAAAGATGTTTTTCACATAGTTTTCGGCCTATTTTGGTGAAAAATTTTTGAAGAAACTGTGACGTCACTTAAAATATCTATTGTTTGAACAGCCAATCAAATTGCGAATAGACAAGGCCGATACCAGGGTCGAATATGGACAGCGGAGATTCACGTAGAGGCCTATTCACCCTGGGGACGAGGTTGGGTTTATAGTAAAAACTGGAAACTATAAAGAGCGGAGGCACAAAAATTAGCAAGATTTTTTTGCACACTGAGGCCTTTCGAACCTTCGTTCTCATCAGAGTTTGACTTAAAATGATTCGCTATAACGTTATGCATTTTGTTTTTAGCCGTTAACCCAGGATTTTGCCCTTCTTATAAATGTGGAGTTGGAGCAACAAATACCAGTAACTGCAAATCAGATGATGACTGCAACGATTCTCAGAAATGTTGTAAAACAGCTTGTGGCATGAAATGTTTGAAAAGTTCTCCGCTGCCAGGTAATTATTTTTGTTGGGATATCACTACAGGTTTTTCGTAGTCTTTGCATAAACAGAAATACAGGCAGCGACTACATGAAAAGACCTAACAGAATCTTCAGTGACTTTTTAAATTTTAAAAAATCTCAAAAATTGCAAGAAAGAGCTAACAAACATCTTTGGACATACTCTTTCTCGCAATTTTGAAATTTTATACTACTCAAAAAACTAATCGAAAATTCTTCCTCAACTCCCTCTTATTTCCACCCCCAGCATCTATAAGGGGTGCGTTGATATGTGTAGCTTTCTATTTGTAGTTTATCATCAGCCATATGTTGCTGTAACCTGGTGGGGTGGGCGTGGAGGAACATAAACTAACTACTTACTAATGTAAAAATCAAGCAAGCAAGCATTTAAACTGTTAACGCAGGTTTGTGTATCCTGGACCTGCAGCTCGTGCCCCCCAGACTGATATTCTAAAAGGAATAACCTTGGTATTCTTTTACCGACCTCGCAAAGATGGACAACCAATTTGACTGTAGGGACTGTATGTCCGGAGTGGTCCGGACAAGATTCGAACCCACGACCTACCGATCATTAACCGGACACTTTGACCAATCGGCCATACCACCTATAATTATCAGTAATACGTAATAATGAGATAAGTCTATTTGCTTACACGCTTTTTGTTTTGTGAAGAACCTAGCTCAAGCTCTAATTCCTAAAGTTCCTTATTTTGGGACCTCTATTGATTGAATGGTATTTAGTACCAAAAGTTCCTTAAACGTTTCTTTGTTTTTACTCCATATTTAGTGCCAGCACTATTGAACAATTTATGTCTCTTTCTGACTGCAAATGCATGGAACCGTCTTCCAATTCTTGATTGTTTGCTGTGATAGGAATGTTCAAAATTGCAAAGTTTCTTAATGTGGGCGCAAACTGTGCCAACATTGTTGGCCAACATTTCTAAACATGTTGACAAATTTTGTCCAACTTTTTTTCGTTGACATCGTGTTGTTGGTTTGGACAACATCAATAGAAAACCGTGCCAACGTATTGGCAAACGATTTTCGGCGGTGATGTTAGCCAACATCTTGGTACGGTTTGCCCCCGGCTTTAACGATTTTTTCTTTAGTGGTTTGATTTCTTGATTTCAATATTCGATACGTTTTTTGATTGGTTGTATTCTTTTTATAGCTGCGCATCCTTGTCAGAATCAGAATGGTGGATGCAGTCATTTCTGCTTTCGGATGCCAAGTGCCTTTAATCGTGGCTTTACTTGTGGATGCCCTGATTCAATGATTTTGCAATCAGCAGATAACAAAACATGCATTCAAAAATCAGGTAAGAGCATTTCCCCTTCATTGTTGCACTGGGAAGTCAAAGGCGAGCGCAAACCGGGCCAAACCTTGTCCCCAGTGTGAATAGGCCTCTACGTGAAACTCTCCTGTCCATATCTATAAAAACCAAAAAAGGATGCTACATGAGTAATTGTATCTTGCCTTACAGTTATCAATGAATTCATTTTCATTTCCTTTCTAAGAGCATCTGCTTTCGGAATCTACATCTTGTTTTGATGCCTAGGCCAAAATTACCAGTATTTTGGCATATTTTGTGGCTGGTACCAGGGCCAAAAATCGAATTGACGGTTGAGTTTTGAGGAAATTCGATTTGGGGTCTTTGGACGAGGTTGAACCGTGCCAACATTGTCGGCCAACATGTTGGCTGAAAATATGCCAAGATGTTGATACGGTTTGCCATTCCATTACAACACTTCTCGTTTGACCGAAATTGAAAATGTTGTGCCATCATATTTGCGAGACATGGCTTATCGTACCAGCAGATCAGTTTTGCTCAAATCGATGAAAATAATGGCCTACATTTTTTAACATGTTTCAAAATGTTGGCCAACTTCTTTTCTTGAACATCACGTTGTTTGTTTGTTCAACATCTAGAGCAAACCGTCCCAGAATATTTGCAAACAGTTGTTGGCGGCGATGTTGGCCAACATGTTGGCACAGTTTGCGCCCGGCTTTAGGCCAACATTTTGGTACGGTTTGTCATACCATCACAACATCTGAGGTGTTTTTAGTTGCTGACGTCATCTACAAATAATCTCCAGGTCTCCGAAATAGCGTCCGAATTCGAACATTTTGAGCCAACGTGTTTGTGAGACATAGAAAACGGTACCATTACTTCAATTTCGCTCAATCAATGACAATCTTAATCAACATGTTTAAAAATGTTGGTAAACTTTTTTATCGTTACCAACATGTTGTTTATTTGGACAACATCTATTGCAAACTATGCCTATATGTTGGAAAAAAATAGTTTTTCAGCGATGTTGGCCAACAGTTTTGCACGGTTTGCGCCTGGTATACTGCCAATGGGCTAAAACAGTGGGCTCCGCAGAGACTGAAAGGTATTAATATTTCGCCCAGGCAAAATGTTGGTACATTTTGAAACATATCT
Organism: Chrysaora quinquecirrha; assembly: GCA_014526335.1. Taxonomy (NCBI): domain Eukaryota; kingdom Metazoa; phylum Cnidaria; class Scyphozoa; order Semaeostomeae; family Pelagiidae; genus Chrysaora; species Chrysaora quinquecirrha. Next base: position 534,654 of record JACTAT010000027.1, read on the forward strand.
CGCGGTGTCTCTGTCTTAATTTTATTATTTTCTTCGCCCAAAACAGTTAGTTAAGCACCTGGGGGGGGGGGGTAACTTCATGGTTCAAATGACTAGATGTGCCGCCCAGTTTTTCCAAACCCACCCATGTCTACCGACAAATTTTGTCAGTCGTGGTACCCGTGTATAAAAAAACAACAAAATTCTGCCGCGAAAAGGCATTTGCGCTGAAAACCAAAACGCACTTTTTATCAGGCTTTTCAAAGCAATGTATGTCTAAATTTTTGTATATATTTTACTACCAATGTGTAGAGATTCTTTACGAAAAATCAATCTATATGTAGGGAAATTGGCGCTGAAAAAGTTACCCATTTGGGCGGCACGTCTAGTATAACGAACAATGGAAGTACCACACCCCGGAGGTTAAGCAATCTTTATTTGTTCTAATCTTATGGAAAAATAAGTTGATATTCATGTCGGATACAGTGTTTGTGACGTTCGGCGAAGGCTTTAGGCCCTTCCCTTACGACACTGGCTAATAAGGAACTTTCGTGTAATACGAAAGCCTGCTTGTACCAGTTAGTAGCTATACGGTAAAACTGATACGCTCCATTATGAACTTGGTTTTTTGTGGAATAAAAATGACAAAAAGACTTAGACAAGGTCGATATAACGAAAGGAACGTTCTGGAATTATTATATTACTTTTAGCAATAGACCATTTCAACTAAGGGCCTCGTTTTCAAAAACATAGAAAATTAGGACATAGAGAAGTTTCGACTTCAGATTCGAATTCAGCACCTTCTCCTTAGTCTTGAGGCAAATTCTAACGCTTCTAGTCCTTACGATGTTGATTCTATAGCGATTAAAAGTTTCAAAGGGATTATATTTTATAAGGGATTTGACCGTGTGAAAGGATTGAGGGTTTAAAATTTCACCCCCAGCGATTTTTCATGGTCAAATCTTTTATGCAGTTCCAAACTTTTAACACCTGTAAAATCAATATCTTAAGGAATAGAAGCATAAAAATTTGCCTCAACACTAAAAAGAAGGTGCTGAATTCGAATGTGAAGTCGAAATTTCTCTATGACATGATTTTCAATTGTTTTCAAAACGAGGCTGTTAGTCGAAATCGTCTATAAAGACTCAATCTTACATGAGGTAGCTATTGATATCGTTCTATCTTATTATTTGTAGGCTACTGCGCGGTGCACAAACCTTGCATGAATCGTGGTGTATGTACTGACAACTTGATTGGTGCATACAATTGCACCTGTCGGCCGGGTTACTATGGAAATAGGTGTCAAAATCGCTCTAATAACTGCACCTCTACGTCATGCCAAAACAACGGCAATTGCACTATGGTAGCTGACAAGATGAAATGCCTTTGTCCTCCTGCATTCACAGGACCAAAATGCGAAAGCAGCATGGTATGTTTGTATAAGCCTTGTTTACACAATGGATCTTGTGTCACTTCAGCTCAAGGTTATCTGTGTATGTGTAATTACCCTTTCACAGGCAAGTACTGTGAAACACATTTTAAATGCTCTCCTAATCCATGCCAAAATAACGGACAGTGTTCTGTTGTTGGAAATCAGGTGAAATGTAATTGTCCGTCGGGCTATACTGGGAACAAATGTCAGACGTCGATGGCGTGTTATCCTAATCCTTGCCAAAATAACGGACAGTGCACTGCAGTTGGAAATCAGGTGAAATGTAATTGTCCGCCGGACTATACTGGGGACAAATGTCAGACGTCGATGGCTTGTTATCCTAATCCTTGCCAAAATAACGGACAGTGTACTGCAGTTGGAAATCAGGTGAAATGTAATTGTCCGTCGGACTATACTGGAGACAAATGTCAGACGTCGATGGCGTGTTATCCTAATCCTTGCCAAAATAACGGACAGTGTACTGCTGTTGTGGGTCAGGCGAGATGCACTTGTCTGTCAGATTTCACGGGTACTCGTTGTGACATTAAACTGTTTTGTCCCTCAAATCCTTGTCATAACGGGGTTTGTGTAATGAAATGAACACGACTTACAGCTGTAAATGTTCAAATGGATACAGTGGAAAATCTTGTGAAACACCACCCCCGTGCATGAGTAACCCATGCCAGAACTCGGGAACATGTAATCCTGTTGGAACTGATAATTATAACTGCTCGTGTGCGAAGGGATTCACTGGGAAAACTTGCAGTATTGTGGATTATTGTGCGTCTAATAAATGCAAAATGATGCAGTCTGTGTCAATAGTGCCTCTAGCTACACATGTCAATGCAGTCAGGGTTTTACCGGTAGGAACTGCGATGCAATAATTGACCACTGCGTAGGTCATTCTTGCCAGAACGGGGCAGCATGTATAAACTCAAAAACAGGATATACATGTAATTGTTCGGGAGATTACACGGGAAGGTATTGTGAAAGCAAGATAAATGATTGTGCTGGTGTGGTATGCAAGAATTCTGGCACTTGCATTGATGGCATCAATTCTTATCATTGCAATTGCAAACAGTATTATACA
>JACTAT010000027.1:541829-552032 GCA_014526335.1 Chrysaora quinquecirrha
ATTCGGCGCACCTTCCGCTGTCCATACTAGCACCCTGCTCCGCTCTCACGAAATAGCAATAAAGTTGTTGTCGCTGTTAGATGCAGTTGTGGTGATTAAGTTGCTTGTATAACAATAACTGTATCTGAAGGTTGAGACGAAATGTAATGGCCCCTCCTTTTCTCGGCTCACGCTAAGAAGATGTTTGCTTATCTGCACATTCTTTTCTGTGTCTGTTGAATGTTCATTCTAACCTAAGCAAGTCCTAATTCTACATAACCAAGTCCTAACACTACATAACGCGTTGCATTAAGCCTTTGCCGCCAACATTACACCCAAAATTTCACCTACACGTTTTTTTTATAAGAACAAAGTATATAAGAACATAAGGCTTCAGAGTCTGAAAAGTTAAGAACATGCTAAGAACATGACAAGGCTTTGTGAAGCTAGAAAAAATAAAAATTTAATTTCTTAAGCTGCACTGTCCTGTTCTCCACTCTAGAAAACAGGTAAACTATCGATCATTGCGACTATGTGAAATTTTACGTGCGTCCCTTATCGTAGCAATTATCACCTAATTTGAAAAACAACAGCTTTTTAAAAAGCAAGAAAGTTATGAACATGTTAAGAAAATTTTAAGCCTTAACATTGCATGGCTTTCTTCAATTTCAATGTTCTTATACGCGTAACTTCTTCTTGCATGTTGGCTGGTGTTGGCTAAACATGGCAAACATTTCAGCCGACATTCGTATCAAAAAAGAGTTTTGTTTGAAGAGCCTGGGACACGTCTGTAATTTCATATTTGGGAGTTCGTTGCTAAAGATTTTTCTTACTGGAAAATCAAATCAGCCCAAACGTCTAGCTAACCGCTAAAAATTTTTACCATAGTTTTTGACAAACAAATAAGAAAACTGGTTTCTCAAGAATAAATATGCCCGCTCCTTTTGCAATACTGTTAAGTGATAACTTATTCAATCTCAGGTTGCTTTCAGTTAAGTGTCGATATTTGAAATATCTCCATGTAAAACTAGCTAACATTATACAGTGATTTTTTGAATTTGAATACTTATATTTATAATGTGCCTGAATATAGTCATCTACGTTTAAGTATATATAAAAGGGAAAAGATCCCATCATGCTTATGATCAACTTCGATTCAAATTCACTTTTTCCTCGAAAGCTCTGTCAGACCCAAGTTTGTGCCTCCTCTCCCTTGAACGATTAAAGCTTGTAGGAGACCAAACAAAATAATGAACCAAACTATGTAATGGATTATGTATAAACTATAGCCTTGTGTGATGTTGATATTGATGTTGATATTGATATCAATATCGATACTGATGTTCATATTGGTATTGATATTGATACTGATACTGATATCGATATCGATATCGATATCGATATCGATATTGATATTGATATTGATATTGATATTGATATTGCTATTGCTATTGATATTGATGTACACTCTTTTTTTTTTATAAGAAACTAAGATTTTTGGTCAGTACTCAAAGTTTCTTAGTTTTGGAACAAATTTGGTACTGAAAGTTTCTTAGCAGTTTCTTAGAATCAAAATTTTTAAGTGCCAAAACGGGCAATTGACACTTAAATTCTACAAATAGAAGAAGCAATACAATTCACGTTTACATCAGCTTTTTTTTCTGTCAAAATAGACACTTATGGTGCAACAGAAGTTTGTTTTTCGATGCTTTATTTCTAATTCTAAAGATTCTTGAGACATGCGAGTTTCTTAGCATTTTTGGTCGAGTACTGAAAGTTTCTTAACCAATATTGATCTCAGTACTGAGTTTCTTATAAATGGGTTTCTTATAAAAAAAAATGAGTGTAGGTACAGATGTTGATATTGACATTGATATCGATACTGATGCTCCTGGTGTTGATATTGATATTGATATTGCTATTGATATCGATGTAGATACAGATGTTGATATTGATATTGATATCGATACTAATGCTCCTGGTGTTGATATTGATATTGATATTGATATTGATATTAATATTGATATTGATATTGATATTAATATCGATATTGATATTGATATTGATATTGACATCGATATAGATACTGATATTGATGTCGATATTGATTTGTATGGTATGATATTGCCATGGGTTGATTGATATTCCCTCCCTTTCAGCTTTACGTCCTTTACAATAAACAAACACTAATATTCAATGTTTCATTTCCATATTTTGCAGTGTACCTCTAATCATTGAAAGTTCATTCTTGATTTGTTTCAACTGATCTTCCATCGTGCTTTTCACCGATACTATTTCGATCTCTTCAACCTTTCCTGCGAAGAAAAGGCGAAATAATGGTTAATGATTGTTTCTTTGTTAAGCCTGGTGTCCAATACGTCACTGGCAGTCGCTTAGTTTTGTAAAATGTGCTGGCGACTATGACATGAAGTGCCGATAAATTATTGATATGAAAATAGAATTGAAGGGCATACGCAAGGACGTTAATGAATAAGGCAGGGCTCTCAGGAATAGGGTAACCTTAAGACGCTCATGCATTTAATTAAAAATGAAGACACTAATGAATTCGATAGTAGAAGAAGACGCTTACACCAAACTGTATGAGATGATGGCTTTAGGCGAGGTATACAACTCAGCGAAGAAGCTGTGATCAACTGCACAGTCAGGTCAGGAATGTCTTAACTACTTATCAAATTCTTCTTGGTCCAAATTTCTTTGTTTTATGGTGCAAATCTTGTCAATTTTGGGGCAAAAAATGTCATTTTGGTGCAAATTTTGTCATTTTTGGTACAAATTTTGTGAAAGCTTCAGGAATACTTTAGTAGGAAAGCACCAAAATTTGACGTTTTTGCTTTATAGAGTTGAGCAACTCGTAAGGAACTTTGAGGGCAGAAATCAAAGATATTTTATTCAACTTTGAGGACTGGCTGCAAGTCAAGTTTGCTTGTATAAACGATTGTAGCATCCTAAAGAAATCTAATTCGACATTCATAACAGTTATTTACCATCACTTTTCACTCTTGCCACTGTACTCTTTTCTTTAACAAGCCTCTTGATTTCAACAAGAATCGCAATGAAGAACATCACCCCAGTAAAACCATACAAGCATTGAAAGACGGGTGCTCTTGTTGCTTTTCCAGCAATTATTTGACCAAATGTATGTGTTTCTAGGGCCTGAAGAGATAAGTTGATATCTATAAGGGATGTAGACTTACCCCAAGTCTATTCCTCGATTTCCTTCTCCTTAGAACCACAATTCCGTGAGTCTCTTGCATTCTCCTTTGTTTGTCATGGAATCGTGGATCTTAGGAGAAGGAAATCGAGAAATAGACTTGGGGCAAGTCTAAAGGGAAAACGATCAGAAAGAAAAAGCTAGCGGTATCGAACATGCTATTATTCGTCTGATTTACCCTAAACCCAAAGCCCCTCTTGCGGATGATCAGAATTGCAACCCAAGCTTCACAATCCTGAATGCCTAAACCATCCTATGCCCAAATGCTTAAACATGGATAGCAAATGTTCAAGCAAGATTTAATTAGCAGGGGGTACTGATCTTTGATATTTGCCCGGGATTGTAGGAGAAACAGAGTCAGATCTCCGATTAGCCCATTTGCTACTACCTACGAACGTTTTTTAAGGCACTGCATGCTGTAACCCTCAGCAAAATTCTGTCCTGAGCAAAGTAAGCGACAGGTTGATGTAAATTTCATTATTTGGCCGCTAAACTTAAATTTGGAGTTATTGAAAAGATTTTGCAGGCATACTGTGAACTTGGTTCGCAACGTAAAAATCTACCGGAATATAACATACCGTAAGAGCTCTGATTTTCCCGTTGACAAGAGGGAGAAGATGCTGGTCAAGGCAATCCAGGTATGACTTTTGTTTTGCAGAAATGGTCAGTTGATTGTTTGGGACTGAATATTTTTGTACCAGCATGGTAACATTTTCGTTTCTTCTTTTGTCCAAGAAATCGTAAGCTTTCTTCCAAATAGCTGACTCTGGTAGAGAGCCACAACATTCGTTTCCAGCAAAGCCCCTGCTATGTCCGAGTTTTCAGCAGCTTTTAGCGCTTCTTCATACGAACTCTTGACTGAAACAAAAAAAATGAAATTTGCAACCAATGTTTTGTCTCGTTTACTTTGTTTACTTTGTTTACTTTGTTTACTTTGTTTACTTTGTTTACTTTGTTTACTTTGTTTACTTTGTTTACTTTGTTTACTTTGTTTACTTTGTTTACTTTGTTTACTTTGTTTACTTTGTTTACTTTGTTTACTTTGTTTACTTTGTTTACTTTGTTTACTTTGTTTACTTTGTTTACTTTGTTTACTTTGTTTACTTTGTTTACTTTGTTTACTTTGTTTACTTTGTTTACTTTGTTTACTTTGTTTACTTTGTTTACTTTGTTTACTTACTAACTGGATGGCCTCTTCTCTTTCTCACATATTGATACTCAGGGGTGTCTTTCAAAACTGCGACCTAAAAGAGAAAAGGAATGAGTTATTTTGACTCTTCAAAGATCCCGTATTTCTTCAAATAACCCCCTCCGTCGAGTAAGCGCCCCCCTTTGGATTGAGCTGCCCATCAGGCTTTTTCCCTATTTACTTCTTTGACAGTGTTCGGGCATGCTGCTGATAGGAGTTATCAAGAGACACCTTTTGCTAGTTGCTGCAAAAATAAGTTTTCTTCAGAACGTTAGTTCATTCATGTTCATTCGATAAATGTTGAGATAATTACTCCTCTTTGAGACGGATTTTTAAATACGCGCCCAGGGCCCTTCATCGAGGAAATGGCTTAAAAGATGTGATACGAATGCTGCTGTAGAGGAGTGTGATAAACAAAAGAATAAACAATTTGTTTCCTGTCAAATAGTTCTAGTTGCTGCGGAGCTCCCAACGATTGGTGGTAATAGACCATTTCAACAAACGGCCTCGTTTTCAAAATAATTGAAAATTAGGTCATAAAGAAATTAAGGTTTGAAAAATTATAAGGGATTTGACTGTGTAGAATGATTAAGGGTGTAAATTTTCACCCCCAGCGATTTTTCACGGTCAAATCCTTTATAGAATTTTAAACTTTTAACACCTATAAAATCAATATCTTAAGGACTAGAAGCATAAAACTTTGCCTCAACACTAAAAAAGAAGGTGCTGAATTCGAATCTGAAGTCGAAATTTCTCTATGACCTAATTTCATTTTTTTTGAAAACGAGGCTCTTAGTTGAAATGATCTATTACCTAACGTCCGTCTATCTTTACCTTCATATTAAGCATGAACTTTATCTACACAAGAAGAAAGAAAAGTTTTCATTACCTTTCTTGAAGCCAGAGAGTAATTAGCAGTATCCAATGCACTTGTGAGTAAAGCAGTAAATCCCGCGATCAATCCCGCACTAATAAACAGCCAGAGAAGTCCAAGTAGTCTGCCAGGCAAGCTTTTAGGAGTTTTGTCGCCATAACTAAAATTATAAACCCCTTATAATAAGTAACCTTAAAATTTTGATTTCTAAATGGCGCATTGATTCGATTTCCATAACTTACCCCACTGTTGTCATGGTAACTGCAGCCCACCAAATGCCATCCCACAGACCTGTCAGCAGACCTTCTCGAAAGTCTCCACCCTTTGCATGCAAATGTCTCTCCTAGGATGGAAACAGTTGAATCGATAGAGTATCATAATATGACTTTCAACCTTTAACATGAAATCTTGAGTAAAACAGAGTAACATAATAAATTACAATAAAACACGAGTAACATGAATTTAGTCTGATGCGTCAAGCTAAAAAGAATCTCAAATGAAAAAAAGGTTATGTGTTAAGGCAGAGCTCAAAGATAACAAGACAGTTTCATGCCTTTTCCATAGCAATTCCCCCTTTTATTGACTCTGCATCCAATGAATACTTTCAGATGGCGTAATTTTAAAAAGAATTAGGCAATGCAGAGAAAGTCTTCTCGAGCATCACGTCAAGGATGACACAGCTTCATGACTACAGAAAACTGTCCTACACCTCTGGGCACTTGACTCGGGGGGTAACTTCAATAGATCAGTGACGGGGGTGTGCCGTTTCGTAATAAAAAGTTGACCCTAAAATTTATGAAAATTCTAAAAAGTATACCCCAAAGTTCACAAAGAAATATGAATATAGTACATAGAAATACTCGAAAGTCTGTTTTTAGAGTTATACAGCTGAAATTTATTTGGCAGTTATTGTGACTTTATCAAAATTGATCATCTTAGCAAAAATGATACCCCAAATTTGTAATTTTAGCAAATTTGATACCCCAAAATTTATTTTCCACCCCTAAAAAGGTACCTCAAACAATGGCACGTCCCGTACCCATACATATGGGAGTTACCCCCGGGCACTTGATCGGATTTTCTTTGGGACGTGCCAACCAAACATCAAGAACATACCCGACCTTATACCATTTTTCGACCCAAATTTGACCAATTTGAAAAAAACATAACACAAATATGTACAGTAAATTATTATACCATCTACCAAAATCGTGGTCAGAGGCCGTTCTTTAGCTATACCAAAATCACCAAAATCGACACCGTTCTTTATGCAAAATTGTGAAAGTCGATGCTTTTCCGGGCGGCACGTCCCCAGTACCCAAATTATACAATGCACTCCCATGTTCCTAGGGCTTAGTAGAAGTTCTTGAATCTCTTGAGATTAACACCCGAGAATACAAAGAAATTTAAATCCCACTTCTCCCTTTGCTCATTTAGCAACAAGGTTCTCATCCGTGCATAAAATTCCTGCACAAAGGTTACGTCAATAAAAGCATAAAAGTAACTGCCCGAAGGATACACATTTAGTCAAATTCAGTTGTGAGGTTCGTACGTTCAGGTTTACGCAACGAATACATAACCATGAAGATCTCAATACTGAATTCACTAAGAGTTTCTTAATCCAAAGCTTCTTGCAGCGTTATCAGAGCAAACATGAGAATGGAACAGACATCCATGCAGCCAAACGCACGTTCCTGCTCTTTGCAAAGCCTGGTAGAATAAAAGTTAAATTTTAACTTACACACAACCAAACGGCGATTCCAATGTTCAGTAAGACAACACACATGATAACAACATAGGCATTAGCGTTTCCCAAGCCAACATTGAATAGCCGATAGAGTGTAGAAACTAAGAAGCCATCACTGACCAAAACCATGCCAGGAGACGTCGCAATGCCAATGTTTTCCCAGAGGTAATATCTGTTTATTTTTGAATCTGCATATGCGGGCAGGTATAGAGTCAGCACTGCGTTTCTTGCTTTTCTTGTTGAAGTATCGTTATTAATATCGTTCATGAATTCACTGTATGTTTTAAACTCTTGGGCATAAGTTAAGTTAGGTACGATATTGTCAGTTACGTTTTTACACCCGTAAAGAGAAAGGTTGTCAAGCATATATTTAACTGGTCCGGAAATCACTCCAGCGGAATTTCGGTGAATATAAGGTGGACTATCCCACCAAACTACGTGTACATTTAACTCCTCAGAAGCAATACGTTCTGCTAGCTGCGACAGTAAAATATAGCAAAAAATCGAGTTCATATCCATGATCAACATGTTCAATTTGAGTATGTTTAACGCTGGAAAAGATTATGAATCTTGATAATATAACCTAAGCAACAGGTGCTTTGATTATCTGTTTGTTTTTGAATTCAATGCTTTTATAGCGGAGCTCTAATCTTAAGCCTTATACAGTGGCAAATCCGAGTTTACAACAACTGTGCTATTGTTTCTGCGCTAAAACATTGATATTTTCAGGGTAGGAAGCCTTTAATATTGTTTTTTTTCGAAGTCTCTCTTCAATTATGAATCAGTGTTATTCTGATGCATCTTTTCAAATTTTTAGTAAGTCTCACTCGCAAAACGAAAAAATGGATTTAATTGAAAACCCAATTTTTCCTATTAAGGTCACATGACGAAGCTTGCTTGGCTGTTGTTATAGCAACCAAATTCGTGCAATAAGACAACGGATACTACATTTCGTCAAAATTTTTATGCAAATATCATAAATAAATAATAAATAAATAAAGATACGATCTACTAAATTCATGAATCTTTCAAAGTTTTATCATGTTTTTTTTGGCTCAAGTTGCTATAATTTGATCAATATTATAGCGAGTGAAAATACGAAGACAGAACCTTCTTAAATTTTTAAAGACTTTCAGCATTAGCTACTTTCTTCTAAAGCACTTTATTGAAAACTTTATTGAAAAAACTCGTTTTTATCAAGATTCTGTAGTACTAGTACTACTGTTTATGACGTATGTACATGAAGACCAGATGAAGAAATGTTGTTCAAGTTGCTCCTACTAAGACTTATTACATGAGTCGTATCGCTATTGATTCGAGCTGCTGTGGGGGGGTGCCGCCAGCATATTTTAAATGGTTCCGTTGGCCCTAATTTTAAAGATCTACTTGTTTATTTTACTCGTTTCTTGAAAAGTGGGTAGGATGAAATTTTCACTTTCCAAGGCTACAAAAGCTAAAAGCATGGCAATTCTCCATATCAATATTGCCAAATTTGGTAATCTTGGCTACACCAAAATTGTAAAAAAGTATACCCTCGTCTAGACCAAGAAGCCGAAAAAGGACCAAAAGTATGGAACTCACTTCCTGCTGAAATAAAATCAGCTCAAAATACAAAACAGTTCAAAACATTGGTCAAGACATGGTTTCTTGATAAAAATGCGCATGCTCATTCTGCAATATGCAGTAGAATACCTAACTTAATGCAATCTCTGAAGTTTGCTCTATGTTAGTTTAAATTAGTGATTTGACTAATTAACATTAAAAACTAACATTAAAGAATTTCACAATACAATACAAATATACCCTCTAGCGCGGCACATCCCCGGACACCCTTACTACCAGCGGGGGCCTGTTATAGGGGGTCCAGAAGCCGCGAAACCGCAAAAAAAATCAGCTTCAAGCCGCAATCCGTCTTCAAATAAATGACAAAGCCGCTGCCAATTAACATCACTCACGGACATAGCACTGACGGCTCCAATAGCTTGTCAAGCGACATTTATCCGGTCGCTTGTTTGCCTGATCGCTTGGTTACTTTTCCTACTTCGTTTTCTAGTGCCACAGGTCCCTCTTCACGCATATTCCTTTTGAAATTCAGAATTTGTGTAGCCTTTTTTCCGCTCATAAGCCGCAGCCACATGCACAATGCTGCAAACCGACGTCAATGCACACCAAAAAACGCAAGCCGCAACTTTTTCCGAAGCCGCAAACCGTAGAAAAAGCATTGCGAAATCCGTAAGCCGCACTCAAAATAGGGGTCGAAGCCGTGAAGCCGCAAACCTATAATAGGCTCCCACCAGCCGGGCTGCTGAGCCACTCTTTGGAGAACAAACAGTTATAACAGGGTTGTTTTTGTTGCTTTTTGCGAAGAGTGGGACTCGTTTAGTAAGTCTAGATTATACTGCATCCATAGTTATCGATTTTTGACACCATTCGGCTTATGTAACCGATATTCAGTTACGTTACATAACGTGGAAGAATTATGAGACCAGAAAACTCCTTTGAACAAATATATGTAATGACGCACTTTAACGCAATACATTTTAATTTTTCATGCATAAAGAATGAGTTGCTCTGAATGTTTATTCGTTAGAGGGGTGTCAAGAATGAGATAGCTATATCCGCGCACCAGCATGCTTCGTTAATGGAAATATCCATAATAAAGGCCAATGAATAACCTTTGAAAGTAACACAATAATGCATTTACCATTCATGATAATCAAGACGTGTGTGTTTATTAGTCGAAAACAAATTTAGGTGGCATATATTTGAACAATAAATTGTCAGGAACGACACAAAACGGCAGATGAGACACAGAAAAGAAACAGCTAAATATACGTAACAATTGTGCTAATATCTCGCCCTGGCATTCAGTTTAGCTCTGAAGAAGCCCTGAATGCCAGGGCGAAATATTAGCACAATAATATATTTGAACGCATAGATAATTAACGCTAATTTTCTTCCTTTACTCGCAGAAACTGAAGCAACCGGTTAATAAGTAACTAGGACTGGGATCTCCACATCAGTGTCAATATAGCCAATCTGAGTTCTAAGTGAAAATACTGAGATTAAGACTCCTGTTTACAAGAGAGAAACTTGATCGCCTCTGGTCCGTTCCAGAGCCTGTTTTGCCTGAAAAACGCCTTTCGTTTCCACGGGATCTCTTGGATCCGAACCTTTTCTGA
>JACTAT010000027.1:556386-567096 GCA_014526335.1 Chrysaora quinquecirrha
ACTCAGCGAAAACGTGGAACCGAAGAAAAACGAAAGAACTCATTGATACGGTTTCTCAAGCAAATTTAATGTTCCCAAGAAATATCTATCCTCTTTCCAGTAGTTATCTCAGCATAATTTGAAAATCCACGCAATAAATCACAATTTTCATCCGAATTTTCATCCCATTTCCATCCATTTTGGCGCCAAAATTAGACTCGACCCAGTCCAAAATTATCACGTAACCTAAAGACGTACCAAGAAACAACAAAGAAAAACCGAATCAATTCCAAAAGAACGAAGAAAATTTTTGTTGCTTAGATAAGAAGTAAACTGTTTGTTGCTAAGCTTGATTCGGTCTGGAAAAGCGAAATAGCTTCGCTGCTGCAATGAAAAAAACGGTATAATGTTGAATCAAACTTTTGCTTCGCTCAAAAAGAACGCACCCAATATTTATGAGTAATCCAAAATCTAAGGAGTTTCAGGACACACTATGAAATTTTCAAAAGCCCTTTACGCATTCCGCTACCTTACGGGAACGTTTGGGGGTATTTAAAGGAGGAGGAATCTCCCGGGTCTCTAGTAGAAGTTCACGTAATGTGCATTTTCGCGACAGCTTGTCAAAGATAACTCACAGACTTGAAATGCATGGAATGAATGGAATGGGGGAGCCAAGTTTATAGAGTCTTCAAGGCTAATCTGGTAGTAAAAAAGCTAGCCTTCTGAATATGTAAGCATCACATTGAGAGTAAAAATAACGAGCGATTTACAGTACAGGAAGGTCATACCTCTGTTCAGCTTTTAATGCCATAGAATGCTGCCTATTCTCCTTCTGCCACATTTCTAATTCTTTCTGCATACTATCAATGTCTTCCTGCAAAACAAAAAATGCGAAGTCAGCAGGGAAAGACTTGCAAGAAACCCTGCAGAAAAGAAACAATTTTGCAAGAGACCTTGAAGAAATGTACGCTAACCAAACTGCTAGAAAACAGAAATACACGCATTTTTAATAAGGAAGTGCTTTATAAAAAGTACGCGGGCTGGCAAAAACTTAAGGAATTTCTAGTACTGGACCGGAGACTACTAAGGAATCTGACTTTTTCTTTAACTTAGCATTTCGATTAAAAAAATGAAGATTTGAATTAACAGAGCAAGCAATACTTATCGCCAATGGTTTTCAATCAGTATTCATTTCTACTCGTCTTCTGAAACCTTTATGACCTATATTTCCTTGACCATTGGTTGTTTTTAAGAATCACAAAGTAAGAAGTTAAGGAATTGCTAAGGAGTATTGATTACTCAATTTTCACCATCAGTTAAGGAATTTTCAGTACTGACCGTGAGCCGAACTTCCTTATAAAAAAATGCGTATATCCTGAAAGGAACAGTATAGCTACACTTTGTTTACAAGAAAAATCTTATAAGAAATACCAGGCTGAAAATCGAGTCAAAATCTCCATAACCATTAAAGATAAATACAAGCAGAGTTCACAAGCTTGAAGCACTCGGGCAGGAATGTGCTTTGAACATGTTTTTTATAGGCTAAGGATTGATATAAAGTGGTAAAAAATCGCTCAAGAAAAAGAACAGGCAGGCCGAAAATGAGGCCAATGATGCTTATAAAAATGCGTAGAAGATTAAACAATATTCTTACTGATCATGTATTAGCTAATAAAACGATCCAAGCTTCTGTTTATACTTTTTGCTATAGTTGTACGCTCGACTTTATATATTTAAGAAAACAAGACTGAATTTACCTGTAAATAATCCATGACTTTACCAAGAGGATGTGCACTTCTGCATAGCGCTTGAATACTATTTCTAAGTTTTTCAATCTGTAAAAGAAAACATTTCAATATATCAAGTAGCTATGATTCAACGTTGAATAAATTCTTAATTTTCAACTGAATAAGTATATTATGAGAAAACTAAAATACGATAGCTCAAACCTCTTTTTGTGCTAATTCTTTTTCTTTCTTTCGAGTAGCATCCATTATTATTGGTTTTTCCTGCAACAAAAAACATTTGAACTTTATCACCCCAGACAGATTCAGACTTGACTCTGTATATGAGCCACAATATTCATTTTTTTAATACGTAATTCCAACAGCCATATTGAGTGCTAAGTTTCAGCATTGAAAATCGTTGCATTTTTATCTTAGATTTGTACCATTAGTCTAAAAGTCACGAAGCTGAGGAAGGAAATGGTGCTGTCATAAGAAACTTGTGATGGAAAATAGCAAATTAAAACAGCCTGCTCCTCGGAAAAACTGCGGGTATAAAAACAGAGAAAAAGTGGAAACATTATCAAAAGGTACGTTTTTTACATTTATGAGGTCAAAAGTCTCCTTGTTGGGTCCAACTAGCATGATTACTTAGTGCTCTTAACTCAGAATGTCAATGGCCTACTAGGCTATTGTACAGTAAAACTCCGTCACAGAGAAACAGGTTCTTTTAAAATCAGTTGGTCTGGTTTGTAAATAGTGTTCTTCATATCATATTTTGTATTTACCGAATATTGCCTAATAGTGCTTGTTTCAAAGAAATTTGCTATAGAGAAGTGATTCAGATTTCGTGAGTTGACGAATTTCTACATTTCTATCAAAACATCAGCCCTGGAGAGTTTCCTACAAGTCTTAGTGGTGGGTTTTTCTTAAACTCAAGGATTACATGGCTTACATCACAGTTTGAAATTCACGAAATTCGCATATTTATATTCTGGTAATAGATATTTTCAAGGAGGCCTGGGTCGGGCGGCACATTTTTCTGGAAAATGGTAGACATTTCCAGTAAGGGGAATCCTCTCTGCGTGCAACACAGGAATTGAAGATGTGGTGCATCAAATTTTACTTCAAATTCACAACTATCTCTCATAAAACAACCGTTATTCCAGTCGTTGCACACAAAGAGGATTCCCTTGCTGGAAATGCCTACCATTTTCCAAAAATATGTCGCGTCCGACCCAAGCCTCTTTGAAAAGGTCTATTTCATTCGTATAACTTACATTATTTTGCTGTGTTTTGGATTGAAAAATATCAGCCTCTTTCTTGCTGTCAAGCATTTTCTTTACAAGACTTCCTAAGTGGATACAATTAGAAAACAATTAAAAAATGCAAGTTGCATGTAATCAGGATTAGAAATGCACAAAGAGTTGCTCAAAGTTGTATTCAAAACAGGGAAAAGTTGAATGCAGTGGTAAAAGGTTACAATATTAGGAAGTAGCCTAAGATTTAAAGTTGAATGAAAAGACGAGACAAGACATTTGGTGGGTATGGCTTGCACTGAAGAGATGAGGAATGGGAAGGATAACGTTTTGTACACGAAGGAGAGCAGACAGCGAAAATTGTATGAAGTGAGGCCATGCTGAGCAGATTATGGATGCGTTCTTTTGAAGCGAATCAGAGATTTTGATTCTACGAAGATGTGGAACCGAAGCAAAACAAAAAGAAATGCTGACAAATCTTGACAAAAATCTCAAAAGTTCGCCTCGCCTCCTCTCCCGCCATTTTGGCGCGAAAATCAGACTCGACCTAGTCCTAAATTATCACGTAACCCAAAGATGCACCAAGAAGCAACAACAAAAAACCGAATCAATTCCAAAAGAACACAGAAAATTTTCGTTGCTTCGCTAAAGCAATAAAAGCGAATTGCTACGAAAGCAAATTCGCTTGATTCCGTCAGGAAAGCGAAACAACTTTGCCATTGAAAAGAGCGGTACAATGTCGAATCAAATTTTTCCTTGCTTCAAAAGAACGCACCCTATAGATGAAACCGAAAATAAGAAATTGCATGCAATAAATTTCGAATTTGTCTGTCAACGAATGTCTAAATATTTGGCCACTTATAGCAGAAATAAGCAGAAAGAACTTTTCAGTAATTTTATTTCCTATACAAAGATTAAAAATACATTAGAAATTTAGAATTTTGTTAACCGTACCATGCTGTCCGTCGTCGACTTCAGGCTGATTATCAGTGTTTGCCTACAACAAAAATAACATAGAACTTTACTCAGGTTTAAGGATAAATCCAAGTTAGAAGTTATTGTACTCATCCAAAGCCTTCGAATTCGAACCCGACCAACAATGTCAAACCTGATTAGTGTTAAACGGTATAACACTTGAGCTAATTGGTGCTCAAAACACAATACCCAGACTAATAATTGACTAATATATTTTCTCCTTTACCTGTTCAAAATATGGTTCATTCTGTAGATTTTCTTCTACCACAAATAAATCATCATCATCATCTTGATCTTTAGGATCGTCTACTATCACTGCATTGAACTGTTTTCCAGAGCCCAACCTAATAAAAAAATTGCTCGATGTTTATGTGTGTAATTGCGTCTGATATTACGACTACAATTACATGTATACTTGATACTTGTACTTGCATTTGCGAATAAAGAAAATATTTTACGCCAAGCCCGCAAAATAAACGCTGTTCTGATATGGAAATGTTTTCGATTAATTTTAGCGAAAATAAGAATACTTTAACAAAAGTAATATACATCGATCTATCATGTACCTTTTACAACATTTTTATAAATGTTATAACGCGAAATGAGACATTAAGTCAAATTAGAAAGAAACGTTGCCTGCACGAAAACTATAGCATAGACTAGTTGCTTGGTTTCTTGATTTTGTGGAAATACATTCAGTCAAAGCACTTTATATATCTATGTGTTAAACATTTTGTAAACATCTTTCGCAGGACCACATGTAGAATGTTCTGGGGATACGAGATTTGAGTCCCATTAGAAATAAACGATGACTGGCTTTGAATACACAACAGAAGAGTTGTCAAGTGACAAGGAGAAACCCTGACTCAAGCAAGGTGATATAACATTTGTGATATAAGGTAATGATATAGGTTTACCGTTGGTTAGAATCTTCGGGTTCTATATTTTTCTTGATTTTCGGTGGCGCTGGACGAGCACTACTCGGTCGAGCCATCCGTCGTCTAGTACAGAAATAAAAAATTAATTACATTTTTCAAAGACAAATAAATTGTTCAAAGCAATGTGAAAGGTAGATACATAGCAGTCTTAAAGTGCGATTCTTAAACCATTTCTTTTCTATCATTATAAAATATAGAGGTGAACGCAAAAAGCCTGAAATATTCGCCGAATAAACTATTTTATGTAAATATTTTTCTGTTAGACTCTTCATAACCATTCAGGATGAGGAAACTTCAACATAATTAGAGTACTGTAAAGAAAATCCTTTATTAAGTGCCCGGGCACTTATTTAATTTTCAGACTTTTGACTGGGCGATTAATTCGGAGAGGCGCTTACCGCATTTTCTCGAATAAGCGCCCTGACTCTAAAAATCGCCCCCTTTGAATTGAGCTGCCAGTCTTGTTGGTCATAGATATTCTTTTGATAGTGTCTGTGCAAGCTACTGATGTACAGAATCAAAATACACCCTTTGCTAGTTGCTGAAAAACTCGCCGAAATTTTCAAATAATTGCTCCTATTTGAGACTTAATCAAGGAAATACGGTATACAAAATTGCAGTAATGTAAGGCGGTTCCAGCAGAAATGGGGTATAATAAATTTGCAGCATAATGTCTGCTAAGCAGACGTTAATCTAACGATGATGATGCTGATGAAATATCTATTATTCACAAATAGAAAAGAATTTTTTATTAGGAATTCTTGAGTAAATAAAAGTTATTTTTGAAAATAACTAAGATCGTTATAAGAATATGTGTTTTAATATCCTAGTTTCTATGGTTTACGAATTCATAAGATACTTATCAGTAACTGTGACATCCTACAGTGACAGCAAGACTTCTAGATATACAGATGGGAAGGGACGAAATAATAACATAAAAACATACACTGCTGATTGTTGTCTAACATTGGAATCATCTGCTAATTGTTGTGGTTGTTCTTTTTCATTTGGTTCATCGATATCTTTAATTTGATCATCAGCTATCACATCTGCAAAACAACAAATTGTCAACAGTTATACAGGCCATATGGTATACAGAACAATATGATGTAAATAATTCTAAGGAGGAGGACTGCTTTAGCATTTCATTCATTTTGATAATTCAAATGCAAAGTCCAAGCATAAAGAGACCCGTTTTCAAACACATTTTTCCGTCATCCCATTTGCTATGTTTCGCTCTGTGTTTCGGCTATGTTGACGAACCTTGGGCTGTATGACTTTGAGAGTAACTCGACGATTTCTTTAGCTCAGTGGAACGTCGTTGGCTCTCTGACCATTCAGTCCAACTTCGAATCCCATCTACTGTAGTATGCCACTTGTGGAAAAATCGTCCCATTGTTTTCCATTCATGTGAATATATACAACTATGTAGGATACTGAAGAAGGCTCAACATAGCTGAAACACAAAGCCAAAGGGAGGACAGCCTTGAGCTGTATGACTTGGAGAGTTACTCGACCATTCATTGAGCTCCTTAACTCAGTGGAAATGTCGTTGACTCTCTGATCATGCAGTCCAACTTCGAATCCCATTATACTTGAGGATTTATGACACTGCAGTGGAAAATCTATCTCTGATCATGTTTGAATCCCAACTGTGGTATGCCACTCGTGGAAAAATCGTCCTAGTGTTTTCCATTCATGTGAATATATACAACTATCTATTGAAGAAGCCTCAACATAGCCGAAACACGAAAGTCAAACGGGAGGAGAGCCTTGAGCTGTATGACTTGGAGAGTTACTCGATGATTTCATTGAGCTCTTTAGCTCAGTAGAAATGTCGTTGGCTCTCTGATCATGCAGTCCAAGTTCGAATCCCATCTACTGTGGAAAAACCATATGCATTCATACAACGTGGATAAAAATCAACATAGCCGAAACACCAAACCAAACATATGTTTTCCATTCACGTCGTTGACTCTCTGAATATATACAATCTATTGTGACACGGCAATCACGGCAAAATCCATCATATTGTTCGTAACTCATGAAAAATATATAGCTGAAATATGAAGAATGCTCAAAACATAGCCGAAACACAAAACCAAACGGGAGGAGAGCCTTCGGTTGTATGACTCAGGGAGCTTTTCGACGATTTCATTGAACTTCTTTGGCTCATTAGAAACGTCGTTGGTATTCTGATCATGCAGTACAGGCTAAAATCCCATCAATCTTGGCATACCAATCAATCAATCTTAGTGTTTGCCATTCATGACCCTACTATTACGTATTTAATTTTACATATCAATGAGAAATAGCAGTTGGAACAAGTTGTAAAACTTTTTGCATAATCCACAACACATTTTCGTTCATCATTTCGTGTATGGTTGCTTTTAAAGAAAAAATTACCAAAGTAATTCTTTACAAAAATTTAGATTCTTACCATCTGAAGGAGGCATATTCTCTTTTTCTGAAAGAGAAAGACGTTTCTACTTTACACGACAGGATGCATTCAAATTATATCAAAAAAATTCTCCTCGTTTTAAAAACTGAAACAAACAGTTTTGAAGGCTATCTAGGATCTTTTCAAAATAGATTTTGTTTAGAATAAAAACAGTTAATATGAGCTTGGGGTTAGGGCCTGACCAAGCAAACAAACATTGTTTGTCAAAATATTGAAATTTGCTTTGCTTATCAACCAAAGTGTTTTATCATTAATGATTTTGTTTATATTATATATATCATATCGATAATGAAAATGATTATGTTTTGGCCACGTCGCAAAACATTACTTCTCAAACATTGACGAAAACTTTTGCTTGCGTCAAGCAAAATATGTTTTTGAAGTTTTATAAACATTGCGTAAGAAATTATATTCAGTTTTGCTTGTTAGGCCTAAGCAATGTTTTGTGACGTGAGAAAAGTTCAAACATGGCTTGAAAAGCAAATTTCAAATATTTGGAAAACAATGTTTGATCGTTAAGCCAAGGCTAAATGCATTAGAAAACTTTGCAGAGAATTCACTGTGTCGTTGCAGAAATATTATTGGTTCAAATTTTCTCTTACTTAACGTTTTTATTTGTTCATAATTCTTTGATATTTTTAAATTTCTTTACCTCCTTCCTGATTTGTTGGTCGCCGTCTTTGTCCCTTAGCAGAGGCTGGACGCTGCACACTTCTACTACCAGCAGTATCCTCCTACAAAGTTGAAAATATCTGAGTTATATAAGATATCTAGCGCCAATAATCAGTAAAAAATACGATTTCGAGTTTTGGATTGTGAGTTCTTTTTAGATTGAAAGATATTTCTCAACCAAAAACCAACTGCGAAACATTGGAAACGATGGGTTTCGCAGGTTCGAATTGGTTTCGAGTTCTTCTCGAGTTTGTTTCGAATGCATAATGGCGAAAGCAAGAATAAAAACGAGAATATCGGGTCTTTCGGGACTTTTATCTTTTGTGAATTCTGAAAAAAGTAGGACTTCATAGGCCCCCATTACTAGACGCCGAAAAAGCACTTTCTTGAAAAATGGAAGACTTAAGAGTAACTGAATAAACATTGATTTGGTAAATAATAACCGTTATTTTGTTGAACGAGTAATGTTTCGGACACCAAGGTGGTGGTCATCATTATCAGTATTTGCCAAATCAATGTTTCTTCAATTATTAATGCACTCTACTAACAAACAAAGAGATCCCTATGAGATTAAGACTTTAGAGAAGATGGCAGGGGCGTCGCCAAAGCCCCCAATGTTGCAAACGTCGGCACAAAGAAGGTCTATCTTCGAAGCTTATACAGTACATACAGTATAAGGATCGATGAAATGAATAAATCAGCCACAAAACGCAAACAAAAAAGAAAAAAGTTAGATTCTTGAAAAAAAGTTAAGAGAGTCTTGTTTTCTAAATTGGATTTCATGTTGATTATTGGAAAAACCAAAATGAAAAAATGGGTGTGGCTACAAAAGCCATGCCCTTCTGTCGGCAAATTTAACTCTGTGCCCCCCTAAAAATTGTTTGTTGCTCCGCCGTTGGAAGTTGGGTTAGGGAAAATTTCTCTGCTAAGTCTGCAGAATCTTCCAACTCAGAAGTTAGGAGATTTTGGAGCTTCAAAGTTTCCGATTTTCCCGAGAGTTGTCCAAAAGAACAGCCTTTCGATCTCCCGGAAGTATCGAGAAAAACGGAAGACGCAGAAAAGGATCCCAAAAAACGCACCCCAAATCCTCTGCTTTTTGGATTATAAGTTAAGAAAGTCCTCGAGACCTGCCAACTTTGAAAGAACGAAGTTAAATCAATTTACATACATCATTTTCAACTTTATTTGCATTAGTTTCTTCTTCTGTTGATTTTGGCTGGAAAGAATTGTTTTTATTTGTTAGAGAGTTATGTAGTGATAATTAGATGAAAGTAACAGTTTACAAGCATTTTTTTATAAGGAACCTACCTCGAGGCCTAGTTCTTGAAGTTCCTTATTTTTGAACCTCTTTTTAGGCAATCGTAGTTCAAAAAGTTCCTTAATAGTTTCTTAATTTTAACTGTACATACAGTGGTCATAACAATCATAGAGAGACACTTTCATGTGAGCAAAGCTCGGGACTACTCAGAAACATTTGATAACTGCTTAACGTACAATTTATGTCGTTTTCGACTGCAAATGAATGGAACCGATTTTCTAATTCTTGATTATTTGCAGTGATAAAAGCATTCAACATTGAAAAGTTCCTTAATGATTTTCTCTTTAGTAGTATAAGTTCTTTAAATTTTCGGGCCTTCTACATGTAGGTTCCATATAAAGTGGTTCTTTATAAAAAAAGCGTGTACGTATAGCTAATAGCTAATGAAACGTTGTTGGGTATAATCAACCAGTATAACTTTGACAGCAAAAAAGAACATGCACGAGGTTGCTTCGCCTCACCCTATACACTTATTTTTTCACAAGGAAAACATTAATTTGGCTCAATTAGCCTCTAGTTCCTTATTTTTTCTATGATTTGAGCCTCAAAGTTCCTTATTAGTTCCTAATTTTTCAAGTGCTCAAAATCTTAAATTAGCTTTTATTCGTTTGTTTAACAAGTTTTAGTACCAAAAGTGCTTTAATAGTTTTATTTCTTTTTGCGATGACTGCTATCAAGATACCCTTGCATGTTACCAAAGGTGGAAACTACTCAAGGAAACATTTGATACATGTGCAACATATGAATTTTTGTGAATTTTGACTGCAAATTAATGGAACCGGCTTCCTTAGTCTTGATTGCTTGAGGTGATAAAAACATTCAGAAATGAGAAGTTCCTGAATGATTTTCTCTTTAGTAGTGTAAGTTCTTTATATTTTTGGCCTTCTACGTGTAGGTTCCTCACAACGTGGCTCTATATCGAAAAAGGGTGTAGGACTAATACTTGAAATAACGATTTAAAAAGCAACTTACAATTTCTTGTGGTTCATTATCCTTTTCTTTCGGCGTTTCTTCTTTCTTTTTTTCTTTTCCTCTCGATTTTTCCTTTTCCTTTTCTTTTTCTTTTTGCTTTTCTCTTTCTTTCGCCGAACTTCTTTCTCGTTCATCTCTACTTTTCTTTCCTTTTGCACTGTCAGTATCTTTTTTGTCTTCTTTCTAAAAAATTCAGCGACAGAATTCTATTACCCCGTTACAAGATAAGGTACATAAAGGAACAAAGAACAATTCCAAGCCACATTTGGTAGCGTATTTACGTTAATGAACTGATACACGTTTTTGTAAGAAAAGTAGTGCTCCATTCCTCAAAAAGCTAGAAAAGTTCAGTACTGGGTTTTTCAAACCTAAGGAAGTATTTAAATATGGATTCTTCTTTGGCTCAATAATT
>JACTAT010000027.1:580669-593771 GCA_014526335.1 Chrysaora quinquecirrha
AATAATAGTAGCCTTGAAACACTTCATGGTTTGCTAAAATCCAATACCATTTCTTTGAAATATACGGCTTCAAAATAGCAGCGGGGATTTCTCCGTGATTCGAAGGTGAAAGCATCTCACCAATGTCATGGAGTAAACAGCAAACGACACTTTCTTCATCTTCGCCATTTTGGTAGGCCCTTGTTGCTGTCTGCAAGCCGTGTTCGCACAAGTCAACTTTCGCAGCTCCAAATATTTCCTTTTTGGCTGGTCAACATTAAAAGTGCTCGTTCAGTCATTTCTTCAGGGGAACATAATTTACGATATTCCTCCGCCATAAGGTTGAAATCCTCTGAAGTGCCATCTTTCAGATTATTAAAATTTACTACAGCCGCAGACATTTTGCACGTGCAGGTCAAAGACCCAAAAACAAAGACGGAAGAAACGAAACCAAAACAGAACACATGACTTTCCTTTTAAAACCTGCTAAACTGGTTTGACAAGATTGAATTGCAAACCAAACATTGCCTTGGAGATTCAGCATTGCTCTTTCTATTTCATTCAACAAAAATTTATTTCTTTTTTCTCAATAGAATAACACAGAGGATGCCCAACAGGAGAGAGAAATTCTTTGCAAGCCCATAAAAAACCTGAGTGGAGAAGTGAGTTGCATCCTTTTTTGTAAGAGGACTTATTTCAGCCTTGCTGTTTCTTGTTTTTTAACAATTTCTTCACCTTGTCACCCCTGGGGTAGACAAGTATCTCTCCAGGCCTTTTCAGCAGCCAGATATTATCTGGAATAACCATATTTAAAATCCGGAATCCGCATTCGACAATCCGAAATCAGGAATTTGGAATCGGGGATTCGGAAAAGGACCCTGCTGCTATATGAATATTTCTTGCTTGTTTAAAAAAAGCTTGTGAAATGACACGACTCTATTTTGAATAAGTATCACTGATCTTTCAAAACTTGTTGTGTTGCACTCTTTTTTATAAGAACAATTTTATAAGAACATGAGCCTGGATTTTGCTCAGATTTTAAGAACAAATTAAGAACAAGTTAAGGCTGGCCTTTTCAAAAGCCCTAAGAATATCAGCTAAATATGTAAGTAAGACAGTCAGACTGAATGTAAAAAGCAAGCAAAAAATAAATAGACAAGAATGCTGCATTTTCACCCGAACCTAGAACCATCCCAGGCATTTATTGAAAAATATAGACATCTAAGTAACCAAGGAATTAAGAACAGATTAAGAACATTTCAGGCTCAAAAACGGCACAAATTTAAGAACAGCCAGCCTCAATCAAAATATCCTGGTTCTTATATAAAAAAAAGAGTGTAGGGGGTCACATGACCTATGGATGGGGATGTGCTGCTGAGATTTCACAGACCCACCTACTTATAATATAGACACAGACCCTTTATTATGGGTAGTAACAAGCGGAGTATGAGGTTCAAGGCTTTCTAGGCCTATTTATTGCTTGAAATGGCACCACAAACATCTTCAACACAATAGTAACACTATCCGGACTAAAATAAAGTGAATTTCTTTTTAGCTTTCTTCAATTTCCCATCCTTGCTAAATTTTGCTAAAAATGATACTCATACTTAGAAAATTTCAGGCCTGAAAGCCCACCCATATTTGGGGGCACATTGTTCTATGAACCCCCCTCCCCCGGGAGAACGTTGTGCGTTTTCTTGTGCGATGTTCGTGTAACGTTTCGCGGCCTAGAGAGTACTCTGGAGTACCGAATAATCGTCCCCCGCTTGTTAATTTTTGAAAAATTTGCCAACCCCCCTACTCTTATTCCAACCCCCCTTTTATTCGTTGAACATAATTTGCTAAATGAATAAATTAAAATTTGATTAAAATAAGTTTTTCTTTGTTGTCCTATAAGTTAACTGAGTACAGTATATAGTACGTGTTTTTATCGCTATATTTTGCGCAATAGCTTTCGTCTCCTATCGTATGACACCGTACGAACATTAGAGTTTCTGTTATGCTAAAGCAATTAGTTTTGTATTTTCCAACCCCGTTTATTAAATTTTAACAATATTTCCAACCCCTCGATTATTCCCACCCCCCCGATTATTCGGTACTTCAGAGTAGATAGCTGAAGGCAAAAATCATAAAACGTTTAGTATATTAGTCTTACGCAAGTCTTATACGATGCAATTATTTGTTTTGATTTTCGATTCTTTTGAAGGTGATCGCTGTTATTTCACTGACTGGCAGGAAAGGAACAGGAGTTTCAGAGGACAAGATGACAGCGTAAGTTGAGATAACAGCCTACACTGAGGTAAATGGTCTGATATCTTAGATACCCAAATAATAAGGAGGAAAAACATTAGGGGTGCGTTTGGAGAATTCCCTGAAATTGGATGGGTGAGGCAGACTAGCTGGAAGAGTATGGAGGCAGATTTGATACGTTGGGTGAACGAGCTAGGAAAGACTTATTAACTAGTGTCTTAACTTTCTCTAAAGGATTTTATACGTGGATTTTCGGGCTCTGCAAGCTTTATGAAGAAGTGTTGCCAAAGCTATTCTAAAGCCCAGTTTTCATCATATCGTAGAGGGATCGAGGACCGTCTGCAATCGTCACCGATCCATTCTTCCACCTACGATTTCATTCGAGTGTTTGCATACGTCGGCGACTGTTTTTTGTAGTGCCGTGAATCAGTGAATCTAAGCGATAATCAGATCCTTGTGATTGCATTTCTGGAGAATCTGCAATGATTGCCGATCTTCTGCCATCTATGGGCGTGTTCTTCAAAATCAATTCTTTTTTCGGTAGCCTTCTATTTTCGGAATGTGTGTTTTTCGGAGCCATTCTTCTGAAAACGGCAGCTTTTGGAGCTCTCCAAAACCTTCTGCCATCAAAGCAGAAGGTTTCCAAGACTTTCGAGCGAGACTGCCGTTTTGCCAGTTGCCAGGAAACATTCCACGAAAGGGTCTGGAGACGAGGCAAGCAAAAATTTTGGCGCAAAGAGAGTCAGATTTCCAGAATTCGTGTTTCTTGAAAATCACGGATTCTGTTTTTGGAAGCATTCTGTTTTCCAAATTTGGAAGGTCTTTGAGGTTCAGAAGAACACGCCCTGTGTTTCCATTACATTTTCCTTGGATAAGGACATGGTAATGATCTAGAAAGATGAAATGATTTCAACTCTGCCGGGGCTTTCTATTCACCATTGCCGACAGTTTGCGTTATACCGTGAAAGCAAAGCAGACTGTCGCAGATCGTTGCCAATCCCCTTAAGAGCAACAACTCTACGATTTGTAAACAAGGTTTAAATTTAAGGACATGTTCCCGATGTTAGCAAACACATTTATCTTCTCGTTGCATGGAGAGGTTAAAAGGCAGTTGCCCGTTGCTCGTTGCAAAAAGGGTAACACAAGGATTTATGAAATAATCTTTCCGGGAAACTATGAATCTTTTTCTGTCACAACCATTTGCAAAATCAAGGTTGAGCCCCATTCAGTGGTAGCTATAACCTAACTCTTACGAGAAATAACTTGAAGAACTGTCACTTGCCTGTAATTCAAGGGTATCATGAAATAATTACGAGGTTCACATTCAAATCGAAAGGAGCTTCAAGAAACACTGTCGTAACCTCAGTCATTAGGTCCCTTACTGCATTATCATTTACCAGAACGGTGAATTTTCACCGAAAATTGCGCGGAACGGACCATCCCGAGAAGGCCAGCAAGAAGCACACTCTTGTCGCCCTCGCCATGCAGTTTAACTATAAGAGAAGCTTATTTTTATTGAATTTCTATTTAACCCAACTTCTTATTTTGCTGCTGAATTTTTACATTTTTAGGTATTGGAGAGGTACCTCACGTTTTGCGGCATCAGCATCACGAATGCAAAACTTTTCAGCGTGTCTAAAGAAGAATTCGACAGGAATAAGGTTAGACAATTCTTCGCTTCCTCTCACTCTTTGAAACCGCTACAACAACTACAACAACATAATTGCTGTTTCTTCAGAGTGGGTGCTGGAGTAGACTTATTACCTTCCTCCCACTCTTTCGAAAACAGGTTCTAACAACTACAACAACATACTGCTGTTTCCTCAGAGTGGGAGCGGGGTGGTGTAGTGTGGAGGAGCGTAGACTACAACGAATGTTATAAGTCTAGTGATGGAGTGTGGAGGAGTGTAGACTACGACGAATGTAATAAATCTACCAATCTAGCTTCAATTTTCTATTCGTGCATTTAGATCCGCAATCTGGTATAAAAACCTTAATCATTTGTTTCGGTCTGTTTCTGACATTTATACTCTTTATGAAAACAGCTTTAAGTTTGTCTAAATATATTTTCATTTCTTTCTCGCTACTTCAATTTAATGCCGTTGATTGACTCGTGGGCTGCAATTTTTTTTTATTTTTTATTTTGTCGTTTAGGCCTTGCTTGAGTTGGCGCATGGAATATTCGAAGAGCAGACGTCTCTCAATAACATAGTGAACCAGACATTGAGAAAGGCAATTGACCTATTTTCATGCAAACAGTGTGTCCTGATGCTTATTGCCGATGAAAAGCATGCAAACCTGATCTCTGCAGAGGTAAGTTTTACTTTTAATCCCAGTCAAGGATTTGGATATTATTTCTACAATAATTCGGGCTCGTCTCCCGTGTATTTCAATCCTTGGATGTAGGGTTATCAAAGAAGAACTTTAATGCGCTTTTCACATGATGTCGGAATCGAACGGTACTCGTGTGTTTTTGCTTTGGGGGAAGTGCCGCCAAACAGGGTACTATTTTCAGACTGCAAGACAATACGAGCGTCGCGTTAACCACTGCCCTCCATCGAGATTATATTGTTTTGAATAGGAAGGAGGGAAGTATCCAATTCCGGGTATAAAAAAGGTCGTTTTTGCAAGGCATTTCCATACACTTTATTAATGAGCAACTTGAATCAGCGCCAGCTCTCCAAAGTTGCTTATAATATCCGACTGAGCTTTAAGCCCCCATAACAAGAGTTCCTTATGGATTGCTCTCGCCCTAGACTTCTTACATTCGTCGTGGTCTACGCTCCACCACACTCCACCACACTCCACCACCCCGCTCCAACTACTTTGAGGAAACAGCAATTTTGTTGGTGTAGTTGTTGTAGCTGTTTCTATCCCCAGGACCAAAATATTTGCTTGCTTCACTCGTATTGTCTACCCCACTTTTTGGCAGCTGGTGCCGCCCCGAGCCCTAGTTGGCTAGTTGCTTATAATTCTGTTGGTTATAAAAAAGGTTTATGTCTTTTTTGTGGTGTTATATTAAGGTGTTATGTTGTGCTATACATTTATGCTACACGTTTTTTTTTTATAAGGAACCTTTGGTCTGAGTTGAGGCTGGAGTTCCTTAATTTTTCGACAAAATGAGGCTGAAGTTCCTTATATTGTTCCTTGTCGTGAGATATGTTTGAATACTAATTTCAAATATAAATGGAGTCTGTTTTGGCAGAACGATGGGAAATATACTGTTATTCTGTATTTTTTCCGCACAAATCGTCTTGTTCTTGAAAAAAATTATTCTTAGTTTTTCATCCGAGCCTCGACAGTTCCTTAAAGTTCCTTAATTTTTTGGGAATTTTCAGCCTCGAGTTCCTTATAAAGGTGTTCCTTATAAAAAAAACGCGTATATAAACTTTGCTTCGATATTTCTTTTTTCAGACAAGTCGATTTTCTCATGTTTTCAAAATGTCTGCTTCAAATGGAAGGAGCACGGAGATGCAATTTTCAAGGTATGGTTTCGTTACCTGGGTTTGCTGTAACATTTCTTTAATTTTAGGGTGTGTACTTTTGAGACCCTTTTCTGCATCTTATTTTTTCTGGAAGCTTCTAAGAGATCGAACGCCCGCTCTTCTGGGCAACTCTCTTGAAAATCGGAGACTTTTTTGAAGGCTCCAATCTCCCCTCACACCAGAGCTGGAAGATTTCTAACACCAGACCTGAAACTTCTCTAAAGTCTTCTGCTTTCAAGAATGGTCTGGAATCGGAAGCCTCCGAAGCTCAATCGTATCGTATTTAAAAGGCATCTCCCATATTCAGGCCCTTTAGAATTAGCGCCCCAGTCCAAATAAGTTTTTAAAATAAACGCCCATGGTTAGTTAAACTGTCATTTACAGTAGGTGACGAGCAGTAATGATCTTAGCCTGTGTACAGACCCAATATCCAAAAGGAAGAACAACTCACTTTCTGTCTTTGGAATATTGGGTCTGCATGCAGGCTATACCAAAGATCCGTCTCAAAGACGACTAATTATTTGAATAAACTAGCATTCTGACGAAAACTAAGTGTCGCACTAACTAGCAAAAGGTGTATCTTGATTTTTCGCATCAAGAGCTTGCACATACACTATCAAAGGGTCGTTAGGGCAGCTCAACCCAGGGGGGCGCTTAATTGAGGTAGGGCGCTTGTTGGAGGAATGAGGAAATACGGCATCGATCTTTGCTATTTTTCTGTTCTCATCCGGAAAATCACAATGATTACTGATCTGCTTGAAATTAAATACCCTTAATGTTTTTTAGTTATCTTGTCTTCTTATCTTAACACTTCTCAACTGAAGCCATCAATCGTGCTTCTTTTCTAGCGTCATGCGTAACAGTATGGACTTTGACATCGTGGAAGATGACTGTGGTTCTGATCACATGGTCGATTATGTTTCGCTTACTGGAAAGGTGATTTGTTGAATTAACTGATTGGTTACTGATCGAGATCGACTGATTAATGATTAAGTCATTGTCCTAGTACTTGCATTTTCTTCATTCTCTATTTCTCTATTATGAGCTCTCTGTCTCTCCAGTGAGCGCCTCTCTTTTTAAAGCCTTGTCCAAACGTTTGCTTATTTGACATTTGCTTATCAAGCATTGTTTGAGCGTTTTTGCCACGAAAGCAAAGGATGTTTCACGGGTTTTATTTTCGACATAGGCAGGCATTTCACGTTTTTTATAGCGTAAACCCCGATTTGAAGTGTTAAAACTTTAAGGGAAACTGTCCTCAAAATGGCTGGCCTGAAAATAGTTTCAAGTCTTTTATGCTCTCGGATCATGATTTATCCATTATCTGTTTACCTAATTTAGGCTTCGACCTGCAAAGGGAGCGTTTATTTATTAGAGACGGGCGTTTAATAGAGGCTGGGCGTCTGTTAAATTTGTCAATATTTTAAGGGGACGTTTTTGGAGAAGGGCCTTTATAAGAGGCTGGGCGTTTATTAGAGCATTTACGGTACTATAAGTTAAGGACCAAAGTTTCTCAATGGTTCATAAAGTTCTCCTCGAAAAGTTTCGGTAAATCAAACCAGTGCCATTTTTGGTGAGTTAAGAAGGTGTATAAAAAACCTTTACTATGATAAAAGTGCGACAGCTTTAGAAACAGTACAATAATCGATGGATCAAAGTTTCTTATAAGAAAATTGTGTAATCGTATAAATGTTTGTGTCTACGCTGTTTTTTACATTGCTCTGTTTTTTTTTACATAACTTACTCTGTTTTTAACATAACATGATTGGCTAATTGGCTGATGTTCCATTTTATTCTAGATTTATAATTCAACAGTGATGAAGAAAAATAACTTGGTAATGCTATTTAAAACCATTTTTAGCTCATTTCCTAATTGTACATTGATTGCAAGATCTCTACTCTAGGGTCGCGAATAGTAACAGCGTTAGGAATTTTAGCAGAAGTTGAGTTGGGACAGAAGCTGAAAACTAATAATAGGAGGGGGTAAGAATAATGGAGATGGGGTGAAAAGTTGCAGTGTATCCACTTCTATGTGAAAAAGGCATGTTGTTATTGATATGAAAAGAAGAGCTTGACTTAGAATCATCCTGTACAAGAACTACAGTCTGATGGAAAATGCTGTGTACGAATTCCAAGATGCTTTAAGTTAATAGTAAGGCGTGTTAATAAGACAGGGATTATAGGAAAAATTCAGGTGGACTAGTATTCGGAACCCTAAACTAGTAAAGGTGGTGTGGTCAAGTTGTCAAACCGTTCTGCTTACGATCGTAAGGTCGCGGGTTCGAATCTCGTTTGGACCACTTTCCACAATCGTACAGTCAACTCAAATATCTACTATTCCGAGGACGGTAAATGGGTGTGTCCAGAGTATTCTAGGATATCTGTCAAGGGGCAAAAGCTGCAGGTCTACATCCGCTGTATAGCTGCCCGAACCCCTGACTTGCATTAGAAAATTGCTTGCCTGCTTGCTTACAATGTGTCGTAAAACGATTTATGCGATAGTTAGCTATCGTTACTGTGCTGTGGTTGTAAGATCATTGTAGAAAGATGAGAGAGAGAGCGGTGATTTTAATCTTGATACCAGAATCGTGAACGTGGAAATCAATTTTCACGATTTCTGCGTTTCAGCTGCGATATGGTTCAGTCAAAGATAACTATCTTGGAAGATAATCCAATATAATTATGCACTGAATGTACGACTATTACGACCTTGATAAACACGTTTTTATAAACAGTTTTGTCGTTGTTACGACTCCCCAAACGCAAGGTTCGCATCAGTTCGACTAGAAGTTCGCCATAGGTTGCCTTCATAAAAAAATCCGTTCGCTGTTGCGGCCATAAACAAAATGCTAATCACACTATCGTAGGAATTTAGGAGGATTGGTATTACGCGACTATTGTCCTGGAAACGATTTAAGATTGGAATCTTCCCAGTTATATTCACATCGGGTAATGTGTGTGCAGTACAGTGGAGGGTGTACAGTACGGTGGAGGGATATAATCAGTACAGTGGAGGATATTCAGTACAGTGGAGGGATAACATCAGTACAGTGCAGGATATTGAGTATTGTGAAGGGATATTAAAGATTTGCGTAAAATTATTTGTTTAATATTTGTATTTCTGTTGTTTTCCTCAGGTAAACAGTAATGGTGAAAACGAGCCATTCCTCTGTATTCCATTTCGAGATAACCAGTTCCAAATTATCGGTGGGTTTCTGCTTGCAATATGTGTTCAATTGAAAAATCGTCCATCATATCCAATTATCCATCGATCACCCTTTGCGCTTAGATGTAGGAGGGTTGAAATAAAATGCAGGGGTAGAAGAATTTTGTTTATGTCTCGAACTTTAAAGCGTCGCAATAAACAAGGAAGCACAATTTATAAAATGAGGGAGAAATTTGTTGGGAATGGTTAGGTATTTTTGGTCAAGGTATCAGTGTCTTTTGAGATGTCTTCTGCCTTTCTGTCTTAAATTTTGATTCAGCTCTCAAAAGTCGCATATTTGTCTCTGTTTTTCATTAGCCATATGAGAGAATGGAAATAAAACTAATAAACAGCTTTTTTAAGAAATGCTAAATCCTGCACTAAAATTATGCTCAAAAAAGTAAGGGCCAAGTTCAGTCGTCGTACCAGAGTAACGCCGTATAAGCAATTTTCTGTTACAGTACACGCTCGACACTTGGCACCGTTAAACGGCGGTTCGTCGGCAACCAAAAGAGCGAGGAATAAACAAATAGCTGCTTTCTTTTCGGTCATGTTTGCAAAAGATCATTTTTAGATGGTGTCAGCAACCCAAAACATCTTAGATGTTGTGATGGTATGGCAAACCATACCAACATATTGGCCTATTTTCAGCCAACATGTTGGCCTAAAATGTTGGCACGGTTTGCGCCCGCCTTTATTTTTAAGCAATGGTATATTTTATTTTTGTGTTGCCTTGAAATATAGCTGCAAAATTGAGAATAGACAAAGCCCCTCTTGCCTCAATGTACAACCTCTTGAGAACTAAGTCGCATTTACTGTGCATTATCTGATTCTTATCAAGCCTTTTTTTATGACAGGCATCCTCAAGCTAAGTCGAAAAGTTGGCGACCCACCTTTTAACGAGAAAGACGAGCAAATTCTGGAGGTTTGTGGAATAATGAATTTTATCTTAAAATAAACTGTTTAAATAAGTTTATATTCTGTTTAAGTGTCTGATTTTTGCTTCACATTCCATGTAGGCGTTTACAATATTCAGTGGCCTTGGAATCAGTAATTGCATTTTATATGACGAAGTATGCCGTGCCAAAGTGCATCAGAAAGTTGCATTAGAGGTATGTCATAATTTCATATCAGAGTACCAAATTCTGCAGGTATAAAAAAGATATTTATTTGTTATTGCAGTGATTCGGACAACTGCCACATCTTAATTGTTCTTCATGTAAAAGCACCTATATTGTTAGAATTGGTTATATGTTAGACACCTATATTGTTAGACATGGAGAGTCATAATAGGCGCCTAGGTTGTTAATTGTAATCATTATGATATGCAAGTTTTTAAAACATGATTTTCACATGGTTTTGGGCCTATTTCGGTTTGATATTGTGAAGAAATTTTGACGTCGCTTACTTGATTCCGTTGAACAGCCAATCCAATGGCGAATAGACAAGACCAACGCCAGGGTCGAATGTGGACAGCAAAGTTTCACGTAGAGTGCTATTCGAGGGGCGATTCACTCCTTGAAATCTCGTACACCTTTGCTGGAAAACCTATTGTTGTCACAGATTTCCCTTGGAAATCCTTTTGTTTTCATAGAAGTCTCGTACATCATTTTGAGGAGTGAATTGCCCCTCGGAGCTATTCACCCTGGGGACGAGGTTGATAGTTTCTTAGATGCTAGTTTGTTTTTCTGGAACAGGGTTTTCGCAGAAATACTGCATTTTAAAATTTTTGCTAAGAAAGTCACAAGAAAGTTTTGGTACTGAAAACATGAAATATCTAAGAAAGCTTCAATACTGGCCCAAAAAGTCTTTCTTATCAAATAAAAAACGTATACTGCCAAGCCCGTTGCTTTGAGATGTTTCAATTTGAAGTGAAACCCGGCAAATACAACTGAGTTCTGTTTATTGCTATTTATTAATTTTTAGGTCCTTTCATATCACACTTCAGCCTCTCAACTGGAAGTTGACCGTTTGAAGGTAATAAACTTTAGTTGCACCTCTTAAAATCCTGTCTTTGCTATTCAGAAATCCTGCACAATGCTGAAATACTTTATGTTGCTAATACGAAGGTGCATGGACGATAGGTAGACATCGAGGTAGACGTTTTGTGCAGTAAGGAAGCTGTTCTGTACTGTCGTCCAATGTTGCTGAGCTAAACCATTGAACTAAAGCAGTCCAAATTGCTCAACAAACCCATTCCGAACGTAGTTGTGTTTAGCATGATACATAGGTAGAATCCGATTACCAAAGCCCCATGTACATATAAGGGCTTGAAAGCCAGAGTATCTCAGTAGAACATGAAAAGTTGTTCTTCGTACTTGCTGAAAGATTTTGCCCTAATACTTGGCGTTTTGTAAGACCTTTTTACTAGTTAAGTCGAATTCTGCCAGAACATTGGAATGAGGCAGTGTCATCAGTTATCGAATGCTCTTAAGGTAGCTAATTTAAAGTTTGAACTTAGTCTACGCATAAGGCTTTCATTCTTGCTGTTTAGAACCTTGGATAAAGAGTGGTTATTATGAGCAGATTTGGAACTACATGTACCACTAACTGTCATTTAAAGGGATTATCGTTAAACTATAAGTTATTTTTTATATGCTACAGGCTAGAATTATTCCATGAGTTACAGTTATCTCTCCTTAGGGCCAACCTGATATACAAGGTCGCTCAGAACTTTGAGCATTAGGCCATCCAATTCAATTTTTTTAATCAAACACTTGTTGCTGTTGCTCAAGGCTGCCGTTGCTGCTTGCGAAGAGTGTGACTTGTGTAATGAATCATAGCTATAGCTACATACTATTTTCTGTTATAGCTTTCATCAGTGCCAACTGCCAAAGCATTTCATCTTTATGATTTCAAATTTGATGATTTTCAATTAATCGATGGCCAAATGCTGACTGCTGCTGTTAGAATGTTCATGGAATTCGATTTTTGAAGAAATATCAAATTAAATACGAGGTATGGAAATATGACGTAACATAATATCAACTATGCTGGAAATAACATCGATAATTTCAGTGTGATACACTTTTTTTTAATAAGCAGCTTGACTTTCGTCCAGCCCTCAAAGTTGCTTAAAATTTTAGACATTTCAGCCCTCAAAGTTGCTTAAACGTTGCTTGACATTTTTTGTACCTACTAACCACCCCTGACTTTGCGGGTCAAAATCGTCATCTGTTAGGCCTACAACATGACTTTTGGGAGACAGTAAGTGGAAAAACGTTAGCTAACGAACTTCAACATGCAAAACATAAGAACGAAGAACAATTTCCTAACACAAGAAAGAGAATAAGCTTGGTTGTTTGACTTCTTAGTTGCTTACAGTAATTCAATTGAGCCCTCAAATTGCTAAATGTTAAGGTCAGTTCAGCCCTAGTTGCTTATTGAGCGGTATTGGGTAAATGAAGCTTCATGATTTTGGTAAGTAGAAGAGGCGGAGACCTGAAGAGAATAAGTAAAGCTTCCCTTTCATATCCATTGTATAGCTTTAAAGCAGATATTTAGTTCCTTCTCTATTTGACCTTTTGAAAGAAGTCTGGGTCGGTGCGATATTTTTCTGGCAGATGGCGGAGATCTTGAGTAAGAGCACTTTCTCCGCATGTGTTATCGGGATCGTTCGTAGCAAAAGGATCTTTAGTTGCTGCTTGAGTTTTACGTGCGCGCAGAGAACACACGGAGCCAGACGACATTTGAGAGACGATTCTCTATCATGTCTGATCAACTGACTTTACGTTGACTTCATACTGACTTCGTACTGACTTCGTACTGACTTCGTACTGACTACTTATTTACAGAGTTTCTAAGTTATAGTATTTACAAGTCACATGATCTATTGCGCAGTTAGAAATTATACATGCAACTATGTTCTAGCAGAAAGTTCTAGTTATAATGACGTACAAGTACTTACATAAATAGATAGAAGGTATAGAAAGATCATAACGTGCAAGAAGACATACATAGTGTTTACATGAAGTAGCTGTTCCTACTACAGTGTAGTGGTTTTTGAACTCTGAGTATGGAGGTCTCTATCGAAGCAACTGTCAAAAGTTTCTTCTTGCTAATTTTTGTGTTCGAAGAATTTCGAACACATTGGTGTGGGGTGGCGTGTCACTAACTAACTAACTCACTCACTCACACACTAACCAACGCTTGAACAATGGAAAACGTGTAACAATAGTATAAGCAT